>PYAF01005421.1:259051-336716 GCA_007407185.1 Glycine tomentella | reverse complement strand
ATGCTGCATATAGATAGTGCATATAGTGCATGACTAGAGGCAATCCAGGAGACCTTCAACCCTTTGATCCTGAGATAGATAGGACCTACCATAGATTAGTTAGGCATTCTAGGAACTTTTCATTAGAGTCTGTAGTATTAGATAATATTAACTTGAATTCTGAGTATTCTGTTCCTGAGCATCCTGTGCATACCATCTCAGAGGCCGGGGTCGAATGAGCATCACCCGCCAGCAGGCCAGTGACGACTGCACTAGGAGTGGGGAAACAGTAGGAGTCGGGGAAGGAATTGAGAGAGCCGGCTTGGGATCAGCGAAGCCACGTCGACAGGTGCCTCCCGGGCAGGCTTCGAAACCTTCCTCCTCTTGGCCTTGCCGCCACCTAGAAGCGAGGAGGACGGCTGGCAGTGGTCGGCCTACCCTGACCAGAAGCTCGAGTCGAAGAGTCGGGCACCTTTTGAGAACGGGGCACCAGATCGACAGAGTGATCCTCCATGTCAGCAGCTACAAAAAGAAAGAAGACATAATCAGAACAATGGAAATAAATAAGTTACCAAACTCAAATATATCACAAATAGGAGCTCGGACTGACGTTGGCGAATAAGGGACACAATACGAGGCAGACCTTGAGCCTCTCTGTATGCATCGATTCAGATTACTGAGGAGGCATCCGCATTCGATAGACTTGTTTCCTCAACTTGATAAGAGGCTGGAGGAAATTTATGGTGGGCATGGGTCCAGTAGAGTGGGTATCTCCACTTTACTTCGGGAGATTTCAGACCCCCAGAAGAAAGAAAGGTTGTTTGCCGGGTTCGACAACAACCTTGAAATAATTATTCTTAAAATTTTGAATGACTCTGCGTATACCAGGAAAAGCTTGCGGTTGGAACGACTCCTAATGGATGTTCATCCCTTCCTATTCGGGGGTTCTCGGCCAGTCCGGCCTGTATGAACATTAAAATAATAAAAGAAAACGGGCACAGTACAAGGGACTCCCAAGTTTACACACAAATCTTCAAATGATTTTATAAAAGCCTAACTATTAGGGTGGAGCTACGAAGGAGCCAAGCGCAAATGCTTCAAAAGCTGCATTTCAAAATTCGACAATGGGAAATGGACACTTAGACGGGTGACTACGTCTTTGCAAAAAAAGAAGAAACTATGTTCACCCTTCCCGGCAAACGAGCATATGGGTTCATGGGGGCCGGGAGGGCAAATAGAGAACCCCTCTTGACTCCCAATGGGGAGCGCGACAACGCTCATTAGACCCAAAACGGAGGAGTTATTAATACCTCATAGGTGACCCAAGGAAACTTAGAAATTAAAGAAGGAGAAGGACAATTTGACTGAGATCCGGTCGACTGTGACCCCTCTACTATCTCCACTAACGGGGAATCCATAATTACCTACGACAAAATAAAAAGCAACAATCAGTAAAGAATACCTGGACAAACGACGACAAGGCGAGAATCAAGATTTGATGAAGTGCTAGCCGACACCGGGTTACGGATGGTGTCTCTAATGGACTTAGTTCTAAGGGTGAAGAGGACTTTGTGACGGGTAAAACTGGAGGGGAACTTGAAGGAATTTCGGAGGAACCCCTAGACCTAGAATCAGAACCTGCTACAACCTTTGGCGACAAAGAAAGTTTAGTTTGAGGCTTCTTTGAGGTTTTAGAGCCCCTAGAAGGGGAACACAGTAACCTTTTGGATTTCTCCTCTTCTAGAAGAGGGAGGCCAAAGAACCAAAATGCAGAACTAGGGGAAACAGTTCTACATATATGCGCTTCCTCTTTAGGAGTAAATCGCATCTTAGGAGACTAAAATGGGACTCAATGTGCAAGGCGAACAAAGGAGAAAAGCAAAAACAAATAAAGAAAAGAAAAGCAAGAACGAAAGAAGAACGACGAAACCTAGGAACAGATTAAGGAGAAAGAAATGTGTGGAGCCAAAATAAATTGCAACCAAAGCAATTATAATGAAAAACAGAAGCACGAAAATCCCAAAATACAAGTACGAGGGAAATATAAGATACCTGGAATGGAAGAAATCCTGAGGGAATTCGAGCACCAAAGGCGGAGAGCAAAAGTGAATGCCAAGATCGAAAGGAAGCAGAGGAGAAGAAAGCACAGGATGAGTTACCAAGAGAAAATGGGGAAAAAGAGAAAAAGGGGACCTATAAAACTAAAAAGAAAGATAACCACCGAAACACGAAGCGCATGGAGTAGGTAATTGACGGACGTGACTAGTCACAAAGGGGTAAAGACGTCTAACTCACCAGAAAGTGGGGGCAAAATAGAGAGCAATTCAAAACGCTCATGATTAAAGCGTGCAAAGAAATGACAGAGCATTAAATGATCGGGAGACTTGTCGCTTCCAATGCCTGAACAATAATGAAAACGTTTCGCTTCCCTAAGAGGTTAGAAGTCGAAAAATAGGTCGGCTATATCAGGAAAGGTACAAGGGGAGAACCCGACAATAGTTATACCACGACATCAACATAAACATGAGCCCGGAAAGACGGAAGTCCTGGAATCAAAAGTAAATTTATTCTGAAGCACCCCGGCCAGTCAGACTCCCAACCCCGAGATATCTATCCTGGTATGGAGCCATAAAATTATAAGGGGCATAGAAAGAGGCCATCAAGTAATTTCGTCCTAGCCGTCCAGAATGCTTGACAACCGGGCTGGGGGGCATCTGTTACGGATATTTGGATTGGGCCAAGCCAAGAGAGGCCCAATAAGACTCAGTCAACCCATTCTGTTAGATATCTCCAGTACATGGAACGTGGTCATAACCTTCTCAAGTAGTAAACACAGGAGCGCCAACTAACCAGGAATCTTGGATAGGATCGTGGGACAGGATCGTGGGTAAATCTTCCCCCAACTAACTCACAGGTCAGTGGTTATAAATACAGGTGATTCCAGGAAACAAGGTACACACAAAAAACTACTCTCTCTTTTCCATTTACACTGTGTACACACCTTACATCATTGGTGTTCTTTATACAAACATAGTGATCTTCTTCTCTGAGATATTCATTCTTCATAAATACCTTCAGAGAGAGAGAACCTGATCATATATTAATCATCCAACTATCTTTGTTGGACATTTCTATTTGTCACGAAGGGAACAATAACGATAAGTAATTTACTTCTTCAATGTAGCGAAACTTCAAAATCTAATGTCAATATCACGTTGCAATATCATAATTGCATATACTAGAAAACACGTAATCATGCTAAGTTAAGTCTGAAGTAGTCTCAGGAGTCTATATATAGTACTCTAATTTTTGCTTCTTAATTTGCTTGATTATTTCATTTATCACTCACGTTCTTCAACATGAAACGTTTTGTGTTTGCTTTGGCCTGGGCTTTTGCTCTTTTTCTAGCATGTTCCTTGGCTTCTGGTGCTGTTGTGGAACACACTTTCAATGTATTGGCTCCTACATCCTTCTCATTTACTTTGAATACTGATAGATAGAAAGATACAATCATTGCAATCTTGTTATTACAAAATGAAACATTTTATATATGTTTTCTCTAGCTTGGGCTTTTGCTCTTATGCTTGCTTCTTCAATCTTCATTGGCTCACGTTGCGTTTGAGGAACACACTTTATTTTTTAATTTTTTTTAATTACCATAATATGAATCTTTAACTCTTCGTCGAGATCTTGAGCATCTCTACAAATTTCAGTCCTTGACTTAAAGCTCTTCGTTTTTCACTGACTTTTTTCGTTTTCCTTTCATGGGCTATTGGTTCATGCTTGTGGCATGCACTTTTATTTTTTAATTTTTTTAATCACCATAATTTGGATCTTTGATTCTCCAGTAAGATAGATCTTATTATTTTCACATGTTTCAATCCATGACTTAAAACTCTTCCTCCTTCTACAATTTATTGTTCTTCCTTGCATGAACTATTGGCTCATGCTACGTTTGTCAAACACACTTTTATATTTTCATTTTTTTTTAATCACCATATGTAACTTTGATTACGACTTAATCATATTTAAAATTTATTATCTTTCTCCGGTTTTTCGATTTTTCTCCTCCCTTTCATGGGCTAATCAAATTAAGTTTGAAATATATTCACTAATTAAAATCTTATATTCTTATATAAATAGGTGGAAGACATTATTGTCCAGCGTTTGTGTCGTCAACAAGTGATCACTGCCGTCAATGGAACCCTGCCAGGACCAACAATTAACGCTCGAGAGGGTGACACTGTTGTCGTTCACGTATTCAACAAGTCACCCTATAATCTTACTATCCATTGGTATACTTTTTCTCCTCCCTCTCATATCAATAATGAAATAATATTAAATCATATAGAAGCAATGTGCTACGATAAAAAACTATAATAAAAAACACAACACGACATATTATTGACTTCTGTTATTTGTTTCATATGTTTATACGCGTTTTTTTACCGTCCAATTTCATTCCTAGAATCAAAGAGTTTTTTTATCAATTAAAAGTCGACCATCCCTCTCATTTATCTTTTAATATTTAGGAAATTCAGTCTTAAGTGTTGACGTAAATTAGAAACTTGAAACATATTTGCTATTGGATTTTTTTAGAAAAGAAAGTTAACTGTTATGTGTTATCATACCACAAAATAATATATCTATATCTATATATATATAAGGTAGAATCTTAAGAAAAATATTAAATTGAAAATTTAAAAAGACTTTGTAAGGATATTGAACAGCTAGCTAATTAAACAAAATTTATATTAAAATTCAAAGAAGTTATTTAAAAAATATAAGCATATGATAATTATATATGGAGATTAAATAAAGTTTAACATAAAAGAAGAATTTTTATAAAGAAATTATTAACATTTGAGAGGTTTTTTTTTTTATTCATGAAAAAGATACAAAGAAACTCAAACTAAGGAATCCTAAAGGAGGAATTTCAGAGTGGTTAAGACCTGTGTCATAAGAGAAATTTGGATATTTTTGTCTACATGTAAAAACTAAATTTGGATTTAATTTACAATATATTATGCAGGCACGGAATTTTTCAATTTTTAACACCGTGGTCAGACGGTCCTGAATTTGTAACTCAATGCCCAATACCTTCTGGTAGCAATTATACATACAGATTTAACCTAACGGGACAAGAAGGAACTCTTTGGTGGCATGCACACTCATCTTTTCTACGTGCTACGGTCTATGGTGCTCTTCTGATTCGGCCACGACTAGGATTCTGGTACCCGTTTCCTAAAGTTTATCAAGAAATCCCTATACTACTTGGTACTTTTCAGTTTTCATCCTCTTGATTGATTTATTTTTTCTGATTTTTTTGTTGTTATTGATGTGACTCATGTAAGATATCTATTCATTTTTAATGATTAATTTTGTGAAAAAATTGGTTAATTATCTATAGTACAATTTTCTCTTTTTTAATCATATTTTTTTTCTTTAATTTATGAGGGTTAAACCCAATACTTTAATCAAGGGATTTGAACTCATTCGTCCACTCCAGAGTTCTAAATTATTATATTGTATTTTGTTATTTGATTGCTTAAATCTGTACGTATCTATTTTTTTATTATCAAGTATCTTAATTAAACATAGGCATGTCTGAACAATTCTTTCCAAGCTAGTAATGATTTATCATATATAAATACTATTTATAATATTTTTTAAAAATTGTATAAGCTTTGCTATTTTAGGGTATATAAGCTATGTTAAGAATGCAACTATTTTAAAATGACATGTAACTACTAAGAAAAAAAAATGTATAGTATCTAAATAAATAAATATTTTTTAAAGTAATTAGCAATTGAAAAGTCGATATCCAACAATATTTTAGTTAATGAAAAAATAAGCTATTTATAAATATTCTTTTAAGAGTCATAACTAAAATTCAAAATCAATCTATACGTGAGTAGAAAAAAAATTAGTTTCTAACCTAGACTCTAATTATTGAATTTATAACAACAATTTTGTAACTTTTTTGTTGTAATTATATTATTAATATGAAGTATTAATTGGTTTTGCTGATGATGAATCTCCGTCAGAAAATTTAGCTGGTCACTTTTAGTGAGATTCTTTCTTCTAAATTACATTTTTTTATCCACAAAACTCAAACTTGATATTTTACTTAAAAAATCGAATTCGATCAGTACCAGCTGAACCAATGACTTGTTAGTATAATAGTTGATGTACCTAAATGTTAATAGCAAAAAACATTTGTGAAAAAATTGTTAATAGAAATTATTTGTGGCAATTAACAAGGCATTGATTCTGAAAACCATTGTAGGAGAATGGTGGAATGCTAATGTTGTGGAGGTTGAGCAAAATGCAACAGAAACTCAACAGCCGCCAATTGAATCAGATGCATATACAATTAATGGTTTACCCAGCGATCTCTATAACTGCTCTCAGGATGGTAAGCCCATTGCTCAACCTTCAACTCTCATATATATATATATATAAACTAACATGATATATTGTCAAACCTTCAACTCATAAATTGATTTATCTTGTATTAGATGAAAAATTATAAAATATATTTCAATCGATCTCAATGTGACACAACCACATTTTTTTGTTAACTTCTCAAATAAAGATTGGTGAAGACCATAAAATTTCGGAAAATTTAACAATGATATGTAATACTTCACTTTTTATCATGTCATAAACTCAGGAACGTACCAGGTCAAAGTAAAGCAAGGAAAAACCTACTTGTTGCGCATAATCAACTCTGCACTCAATAATCAACACTTTTTTGAAGTAGCCAACCATACATTAACCGTAGTAGCCATTGATGCTACCTATACCAATCACTACGACACCAATATTGTAGTGCTTGCTCCTGGCCAAACCGTTGATGTCCTCCTAACAACAAACCGAAGTGTGGGTTCTTACTACATGGCCTTCACTCCATACCATTCCGCTCCACTTGTACAAATCAACGCCAACATGACTCGA
Organism: Glycine tomentella; assembly: GCA_007407185.1. Taxonomy (NCBI): domain Eukaryota; kingdom Viridiplantae; phylum Streptophyta; class Magnoliopsida; order Fabales; family Fabaceae; genus Glycine; species Glycine tomentella. The sequence continues at coordinate 329,777 of PYAF01005421.1, read as the reverse complement.
GGAGTGATAATTTATGAGGGTGCCACGTCAGCAAAGCCCATCATGCCAGATCTCCCGGCCCAAACTGACACTCCAACGGCCCACAAGTTTTACACCAACATCACAGGGTTGGCTGGTGGGCCCCACTGGGTCCCAGTGCCACGTCAAGTGGATGAACACATGTTTATAACTTTTGGGCTTAGCTTTGACATATGTCGCAGTGCAACGGGAGTTTGTCCTGGGCCATTACCCTTATTTTCTGCCAACATGAACAACGAGTCCTTTGTGTTGCCACGTGGCAAAGGGGTATCAATGCTTGAAGCGTTTTACCGGAACGATGTTACTGGGGTGTACACTAGAGATTTTCCGGATCAGCCTCCGGTTGTGTTTGACTATACCAACCCAAACATAACAACGTCGCCAGATACACCTCGTGAATTCCTAATCGCACCCAAATCAACTAAGGTTAAGACGTTGAAGTTCAATTCAACAGTTCAGATTGTGCTTCAGAACACGGCCATCATTGCGGCAGAGAATCACCCTATTCACATTCATGGCTTCAATTTTCATGTTTTGGCTCAAGGATTTGGGAATTACAACGCCACTAGAGATGAGCCCAAGTTCAATTTTGTGAATCCTCAAATACGTAACACAATTTCTGTGCCGGTCGGAGGCTGGTCCGTCATTAGATTCCAAGCAAATAATCCAGGTTGGTTAATTTCTTCGCTAAAATAATTAAGAATTAAATATGTTTAGCTCTTATCATAAATTAATATTTATGATAAGTTTTAACTCTAACTCTTTAAAATAACTATTTTATAAGTCATGTTTTACGTCTGATTGATTAATATTATAAAATTTCTTATATTAATAGTGCATACAAACTAAATTTATTGAATATATCTTTATTCCATCCAAATAAGATATATAATGCCCACTATTACTTATAAATGTATTTTTAAGTATTGATTTATGAAAAAAATGCATATATATTGACAACTTAAATAATTTTTTACAACCAATTGTGATTTTTAATTGATTGACAATATAATTATTGTAACATTAGTGATACATAAATTAAGCTTGATGGAAATATATTATACAAGGGTCCCTATTTCTATAAATTAAAATAAAAAAAGACGACAATTTTTTAAAAAAAGTATATATTACAAAAGAGATTAAGCTAATACTTCATATATTAATTTTATAATATATATATATATATATATATATATATATATATTTCATAAAGATTTAAAATGTATTTAACTCAATAATTGAAGTAAATGAAATTTCAAATTATCAGCTATTATGTACGTTAATTAATTTTTTCTACTCATTGAACATGATTGTGCAGGTGTTTGGCTTGTGCATTGCCATTTGGAAACTCATTTGCCGTGGGGGCTAGCCATGGCTTTTGAGGTTGAAAATGGGCATTCAACCAGAGTGCCTCCGCCACCGGCTGATCTTCCTAAGTGCTAAACGCATGCCATTCGTTCATGAACTATATACCTTACATTTTAGAGTAAAAAAAATTATAGATTGGTTAGTGTTTATACCCATATTTTCGCAATGTGGGTTTCTGATATCATTTGTTTGATTGAGAAAAATAAAGTGTAATAAAGGACGAAAGTTACGCTATTCTTTCAACCGTGTGACTTGGTAGCCACTTCTCTGAAATAACATATGTTAATTTGTCATTTTAAAAACACTTTTTTTTTTTTTTTCTCGTGTGCTGTCTAATTGTTCCTTTAGATGATATAGTTCCTACCGACATAATATTGACACAATAAAGTTTACGTATAGCATATGTATTTCAAGTGGCTATATAAATAATGATAAAAGAAAATGGCTATATAAATTAATGGACAAATAATAAATTTAACTTTATAAATTAAATTGTAGTGTACCCTTAATTTTAAGAGTGTTTAAGTCTCTTAATTAGTTTATTTTTTCTTAAAAAATAACATGTTATTATAAAATTCATTAACTCCTTTTATAATATTAAGTATATTCTCTCTTAAATATTATTTTATTTGTATTTTTATACTTGAAGTTAACAATACACGCACTATAGATTTTACAAAAAATATTGTAATACTCATTTATGTCACGTACATACGTATAAAAACTAATTAATAACGGCTTGGCCATTTTTTCCCTTAAAAGAATTGATGTCAAGTGTTTTATTAGGTGTTAAATATTTTTAATAGAATTTTAAACATTTATTGTGAAATAAATATTTAATAAAAGTTTGAAAACTTACCTTAATACCATATATATATATATATATATATATATATATATATATATATATATATATATATCCGTCCATGATCGAGCTCTATTCCTATAAATGAGTTTTTGTTTTTTTATGAATCTATAAATATGAGTTATAGTTACACTGAACTAGCTAGCTCAATAAGATAACTAAATATAAATTATATGACTAATTATTAATTCAACAAAAAAAGGAACAAATATTGATATTAGAACCTTAAATATGTCAGTTTTAAGAATATAGAATTTTTTATGAATAAAAATAAAAAATAATATTAAAAAATTTATAATATTCATATATTTTGTTCAATTGATCCATTGATAAGACCATGGAAATTATTTGTCAATATAAACACATAACATCGTTTTCAGTATTGACGTATATATAAAATAACTAAAAAGTAGAAAAATTATATTATTTCCGTGAATAAGATCGATATATATCAACCTAACAACCTGCCTCAGTTTCGCCTTTGTTAACTTTTCCCCCTGTGATGAATTTGCTTGAATTGTTGAAAATGCAGCCACGTATATTCTGACTTTCATTGCCAAGCTTGACACGTCTACGCGCTTACTAAGTTATTACTTGATTCTGTTATGACACAGAACATTTTACTGAGTTATTACTTGTTTCTGTTATGACATTGAACATTAACAACTGGCAACGGTAAAAGTTCCCGAAATTTGAAATCAAGAAAACTAAAGGTATTGAAAAAAATATAAATAATAACAATAACTAATATGATGTAACATAATTGATAAATGACATTTTCTTATTGTCTTTTAAGTATATAATTACAAGGATTCAATTCTCCTAATCAATGTGCTTGAAAAATATATTGTGAAAGATTAACTCTTTAAATAAATTTCAATATATTTCAAAAGATTAATTCTTAATTTTTGGTCAAAAAATATCTTTGTTTACACAAAAAAAAATATAAATATCAAGGATCAATCAAAGATTCTAATTCAAATAATTGAACAATATATATAAATTATTATAAATCTTTTAATATTTATCTTTGATTTGGATAAATAAAAATATAAATAACAAGGGTCTCCATGCAGCCTTAACCAAATGTTTTTTCTTCCTTGGAGCTAAAGTTTTCTCACCCTAGAACTTTAACCAAAAGACAATATGTGTCATGGTTTTTTAGCCGCTTATAGTCAGAGTCAGAGGCCTACCTATCACAATCAAAATTGACGGTAAGATGATCAAAACAAGTTATTGACTTAGTGTTATTCTTCTTTTTCCCTTTGTAGATCCTTCGGATATGTCCTAACTAAATAATCATATTTAGCATGATAACGATGATTTCCTTCTCCCCCCTAATGTTTCGAAAATTCAAATGCTTATGTCAAGACCCCGCTGCAATATCATAATTACACATCTATCTGTATTATAAAACAAGTATCTGATATAAATTTTTTTATATCGTATTCAATTTTACTGATAAAAATAAATAAATACGTGCTAACATGAGCTCTCAGATATAGACTCTAATTTTTTTGCTTCAAGACAACAGACATATAAATTTTGCTTGATTTATTTCATTTATCGGCGTTCTTCAACGTGAAACGTTTTGTGTTTGCTTTGGCGTGGGCTTTTGCTCTTTTGCTGGCTTGCTCCTTAGCTTCTGGTGCTGTTGTGGAACACTCTTTCGATGTATGCTCTCCTTAATTCCTTCTTCTCCTTTTCTTTCCTTATAATATATGCTAAATTATTTTGCTCTCTCATAGGTTTAATTTAGTCTTTTTTTAATTTACAAAATAATCTTTTATTTATTAAAAGTTATAAAATGGCCCTTAAGTAATTTTTTTATAGCATCTTTACTCTTAAAGTAATGTCTTCTTAATTAGAGTTTTTTTTTTTTAATAAACTTGCTACAAAAATAAATTATTTGAGGGATCATTTTATTGTTTGTTTATTTTTTGTTGCTTGACTAAGTCAAAATCACATAAGGTGGTCCACTCACTTTATCTTCTTAAGAATAAGTTGTTGCTAATCTTATCAGTAAAAATTTCAATACACCATCAGTGAGTGATACTAAAAGCATAGAAGATTTTTAAGCCAAAAGTTAGATTAGTTTGAAAACTCAAACTGTTTATAGATTACTTGACTTCGGTATTGTAAAATGGTTGAAAAACCATCGGGTTTTTATTTCGAGTCTGTTGGTCGCCTGTATCGATTTGCTTAAGTCGTCTTGAGATCATGAAAAAGAAGTAAGTAATAGGCGCCTTATCACAGTGCTCCACCAAAGTGGTAGCCAAACCAATGGCTAAATCTTCTTCTTCTTCAAAGTAAAGGTAGTCGAAGACTTTTGATCTCGAACCCACGTCCAAACTATCTGTTATATGCTTATGCGTTCCTGTTTAATTTTGAAATTTGTAGATTTATGATTTGTTTTATACATGAATATATTATGGAAAAGTTAATTATATGCATATATATATATATATATATATATAAAATCAAATGCATAATATTATGTTTCAATTATGCAATTATATATAAGAATTTTATTTATCATTATATTATATATTGATCTTGAAGTGCATAATATGATTTATTCTCATATGATTACGTTTTATGTCTAAGTGATCTTTATAATTTTAATTAATTATGGATTAGTCACAATATCTATAATTTAATTAAAATTATATATTAAGTTATTTAAAGATCATATAAGGAATTAGGCATAATAACCCATAACCAAATAAATGATTATAAATCATTTTGCCAATTGAACTAATGACAATTTTGTGGCATATGTTCACATGATCTATTGTTATTCTGTCATTACATGTATTAATTTATGTTTCCCTATACATGTAATATTAAGTTGATTAATCTGAATGATTGATTATTTAATTTTATTGTTTATGGTTAATTACAATAAAATTAATTTTGAAAATTATATAATATTTAGTGATCTTTATAATTTAATTAATTAAAACCTAGTCACAACAATTTTAATTATTTAAATTATATATTAAGAATCTTTAAATCACATAAGGTAGATGATATTAATTGTAATTAATCATAATATAATATAGTAGATATTATCCCACAAAAATTTCTATTATATTTTTGTATAATTAATTAGGATAAAATATTAAATTATATTTTTTTATTTGCCCATAGGGATCAAGAAATATAACTTGATAGTTTTATCATAATGTTTATGTGAGTTTAATTGAATTAAAATTTTAGCCCACAAGCAAATTTTATGTCACTAAATTCATAACTTTATAAGCATGCTATATTGGTAAAGCATGATTTATTATTTTTGCCTCGAATTTTCATGATAAGCATATATGTTGAATTATTTTGCAACTATACAACCTATTAATATAATTGATGTCCTAGAATTGAGAGGAGATTATTTTTCTATATGGAAGGAAAAGATTCTGCTAACGATAGGGTATATAAACATTGATTATGCTATCAGGAAAGCTGAGCCACCAACAATTATAGAGAATAGTGAACCAGAGGAGATGGATCTATATAAGAAATGAGAAAGAGTCAACCGACTCTGTGTGATGTTCATTAAGACTAAAATATCGACTGGTATTAGGGGTTCAGTTGAACAGTATGACAATGTGAGAGTGCTCCTGAAGTACGTTGATGAACAATTTGAGACTTCAGGGAAGGCATTGGCCAATACCTTAATAATGAAATTTTCTTCCATGAAACTCAATACTCTGAGGGGCGTGCATGAGCACATCATGCATATGAGGGACATTGCAGCTCAACTAAAAACTCTAAAGGTGGACATGTTGACTCCTTTTTGGTGCATTTTATTCTGAATACTCTCCCAGCACCATATGGTCCCTTTAAAATATCCGACAACACACATAAAGACAATTGATATATTAATGAACTCATGACCATGTGTGTTCAGGAAGGGGGGAGGTTGCAGTTGTAACAAGAAGAGAGTTCTCTTATGACGACTAAAAGGAATGACACATGAAGAAAGACTGTCCTAAGCTCAGTTCAAGCTATTGTTTGGAAAAGAAAGATATGCCTACCTCTTTAGTTTGTTATGAATCTAATATGATTAATAATAACACATAGTGGATTGATTTGCAATATGTTTTTTTATATTAATTTGCAAAATGATACCACTTATGATGCTATACATGTTAATGTTGGCATGAATCGATGTGTTATAATGAGCATTCCTCTATGTTGTGGTACCTAAGATTAGGACACATCTCTATCGAGAGAATTAAGAGATTGGTAAATGAAAGGGTACTTAGTGCTTTGGATTTTGCTGATTTTGATACTTGTGTAGATTGCATTAAGGGTAAGCAAACTAACAAGTCTAAGAAGGTGCAAAGAGGAGCTCAAATCTATTAGAAATCATACATACGGATATTTGTTGTCCAGACATAAACACAAGTAGTCCAAAATACTTTATCACCTTCATAGACGATTCTTCACGATATATGTATCTATACTTCATTATAAAGATGAAGCTTTAGACGCCTTTAAAGTTTTTAAGGCCGAAGTGGAGAAACAATGTGGAAAGCAAATTAAAATCGTGGAATCTGATAGAGGTGGTGAATACTATGGTAGATACACGGAGAATGGACAGGCACCTGGTCTATTTGCAAAGTTTCTTCAAAAACATGGGATTGTTGCCCAGTACACTATGCTTGGTTCTCCGGGTTAGAAAGGTGTGGTAAAAAGAAGAAACTGAACCTTAATGGACATGGTGCAAAGTAAGCTTAGTAGTTCTAAGCTTCCTAAGTCATTGTGGACTAAAGCACTGAAGAGGACAATGTACATATTGAATCGAGTTCCAACTAAGGTTGTCCCAAAGACATCATTTGAGATATTTAAGAGTTGGAAATTGAGTTTGCAACATGTACGCATTTGTGGATGCCCATCTGAAGTGAGAATATATAACTGTTGCGAACACGGCAAGTGCACCGCTCGTTTCAAGTAATAAAGTGGGTAAGTAGAGTATCGTCTCCACAAGGATTGGAGTGAAATTCACAGTAATATTAAGTCTAAGTGATTGGAAGTAAAAGAAATAATTTGTGAAGAGTTGTTGTTGTGTGTTGAGTGTTGAATATAAAGAACATAAATTAAAAAGAAGTAAATGTAGTGAATAGTTTGGGGTTGTTACCAATGGAATGAATGATTGTGGTTAGGCACAATCCCCTTTGATCCCTACCTCCTTCACTTAACTGATTATTAAATTTAATTAATTCTGTTTACTCAGAGAATAAATCTTTCCTAAATTAGTTAATCCCTAATCCCTTAGCGAATTAACCCTTTAACCTGAATCGAAAACCTAATCCCTTAGTGAATTCTATCAAATTAAGCAATTGAAAGAATTTATTATAAGGTTCTGCAGGCACGCATCCCTATCCCTAGGTAATGAACAACTGTTAATTTATTCATGTCAGAAATTAGAACCCCAATGTCCCCATTGCGAATCCTAACCCTCAGCACTTAGATAGAATGACCAATTCTAAACAAGAATAAAACAATGAACAACAGAATAAATTAAAGAAAACATAATAATCTCATGCAATACCAGTCAAGTTACAGAGGAGTTCACATTGGTTCTTGGCCCAACCACAATTCAAGATTTAGCCTGACATAGGCCTCAAGAACACAAAAGCTGCTGAATAATACATGATTCTACTGCAACCCTAGCCTTGATTCTTGATTTCCAGAGGTTTAGAATGATGAAATATGATGTGTAAAAGTTTCTCCGGATGATAAAAGGTTCTTTCTTCAGTCCTAGAGCTTTGTATTTATAGATGAGTTTAATTGGAGTAACAATGCCTAAAACTGTGCCAATTTTCGAAACAGATAACTTTAAATCAGGAAAGCAAATCTTCACGGCGCTGATGGCGCGGAGTCCCGCGCTGATCGCGCGAGCCTTTCGAATGGATGGCGCTGATAGCGTGAAACTCCATGCTGATAGCGTGGAGTCTTCGAGTTGGAAGCCTGTCTTGAGCAATTGGCGCGACCCGCGCCGATTCTGGTGCGATCCGCGTGAACCTTGCGGCTTGATGGCGCTGGTAGTGTGGCCCTTCATGCTAATAGCGTGACCTGTTCGAGATGAATGGCTGGCCTTCAAACCTATGGTACTACTGGTGTGAATCACAGCGCGACTTGCGCGGCTTATTCGAACTGAAGCTTGTTATTTTGCATGTGGCGCGACTCGCGCGGGATCTGGCGCGATCCGCCCGAGTCCTTGAACTTAGTTTTCTTCTTTCTTTTTGCCCTGAAATCACAAATTGGTAATGAGATGAAATCAAATGGAATATAAACAATAATTTAACTTATTCTATTCTATTTTCCTAAATATTTAATTAAATTATAGCTTAAAACTAGCCTAAAACTAAGATGTGTTTGCAACACATCAATAACCCACGAGAGAAGAAGCTTGGCCCAAGGACCACTAATGGATACTTCATTGGATATGATGAAAGGTCTAAGGGATACAGTTTTTACTGTTCATTTCATAGTACAAGAATTGTGGAATCAAGAAAGTTTAATTTCTTGAGAATGGCTTGATTGGTTTGAGCGATCAATCTAGAGATTTTGTTTATGAAAAATATCATTCATTTACTTAACCATTCACTTCAAATCTTGAAAAATAATAGGAATACCCACAATAACCAAGAGGGGGGTGAATTGGTTAAAACTTAGTCTTTTAAAATTTATTTATCAAATCAGAGTTAAGGATCTTTATCACTTTTAAAATCAAGAATGCTTTTACTCAATCAAATTACTCAGCACAAGAAACCAATAGCTCAAAACAGAACTTGTTGGGTAATGATAATGAAACAATAATAAATAAACAAGATGACTTGTAGAGATAGAGATAAAGAAAATCAACACAAGCAATTTATACTTGTTCACTTCACAACAGAAGCTACATCCAGTTTCTTCTAATCAACACTAGCTTAGAGTTCCACTATTATAAATTTCTGTTCTTACAAGCTTTACAACAACCTCCCTTTATCAACACTATATAAATAATAGAAATCTAAAAACCTATTAGACTTCTAAAAAGTAAGAACCAGAGAACACTACTCTGTTCTTTCCTAGAGAACACTACTCTAGCCAAAGCTTCAAGAACTCACTTACTATAGCATCAAATAACATAAATTCCAAAACAAAATTACAATCAAAGATTATGGAGAGAAACAACCTGATGATCCAATGAATGTGAATGCATATGAATTACCAATCAAGGTTGAATAGCAGAAAATAGAATTTCAGAACATGCTCTCCATTAAACTCTTGAAGTTTCTTGCCTGAAAATCATTCAATAGCTCATGATGATTAAAGAGTGGGACAAGAAGTTAGAGAACCCAAAAAATCACTTTCAAACTCTTAGAAGGCTTGTGTATGCTCAGAAAATACGAAGTGTTCAAGTTGGAAAACAAGCCAAGCCTTCCTTCTATTTATAACAGAATTTTGTAACTACTTATAATCGATTTCACGCTCCAGGTAATCGATTAAAATGCATATGTAATTGATTAAATTGTCACTTAATCGATTAAAGTGTTCAAGGCACATTCTGGGTTTCAACAACGAACAAAATAATCGATTAAACCAACTTGTAATCGATTAAGTCAGAAAAGAGTTGTTTCAGAAAATGGCTTGTGTAATCGATTACGAATAATGGTAATCGATTAAAGCAACAAAACAGACTTTTTCAAATGGCCTATGTAATCGATTACGAATGATGGTAATCGATTATCACAGCAAGGCACAAAATACATTTTACACTATGTAATCGATTATAACAAGTGTGTAATCGATTAAAACATTCACCAAAGCTTTCCAATTTCAAGTACGAGCCAAATAATCGATTAATCCGATAGGTAATCGATTAAAATGTTCATAAAAGCTTTTTCCAATTTTAAACATGAACTGAATAATCGATTAATCTGTTATGTAATCGATTAAAACAGTAAAATTATATTTTTCCAAAAACATTATTCAATTAAATCCTTTTTCAATTAGTGAGTAGCTTTAATGTTTTTATGAAAATCATTTAAGCATGTTAATGAGTATGTGAATGCAATGCAAGGGTCAAAAGGTTGCCTTCTCCTACACTTCATTAGAATTACAATCTTCAAGGCATGTGAAAAGCTCAAAACAATCTTCTAAGTCATAGGCTTCATTCTTCATGTTGCTCCCCCCATATCCAACAAATCTTAGATTGATTGTTATTAACAATACCCTTCTAGCTCAACCGGGTGTTGTGCAACCTATCATTCAAGATCTATAACCTGTTGATAATCTAGTAGATCAAGATGTTCATGAGGAGCAAGAAGAAATTGTTTATCAACCAATTGAACAACAAGTTCCTCAAGAAGATAATGAAACACCATTAAGGAGATATACTAGAATAAAGAAATCAATGATACTGAGTGACTTTGTTGTGTATCTATAGGAATCTGACTATACTATTGGAGCTGAAAATGATCTTGAAATGTTTTCACAGGCCATGAGTTCTAAAGAATCAAACTTGTGGTATGATGCTATGAAAGAGGACATGAATTCTATGGCATTGAACGGAGTCTGAGATCTTGTTCAGTTGCTTGATGGTGCAAAAGCCATTGGATGTAAATGAGTCTTTATAAGAAAGACATATTTAGGCAACATTGAGAGATATAAAGTAAGACTCGTAGCCAAGGAATTTAATCAAAAGGAAGGAATCGACTACAAGGAGACATTCTCTTCTGTATCTAAGTAAGATTCTCTTTGCATCATTCTAGCACTGGTTGCACATTTTGACTTAGAGTTGCAACAAATGGATGTGAAAATGGTTTTTCTCAAAAGAGACATAGAGAAAGAGGTTTATATGAAACAACCTGAAAGATTCTCCTCTACTAAGGATGAGCAATTGGTATGCAAGCTTAAGAAATCTATATATGAAACAAGGCTTCCGTCAATGGTACTTAAAATTTCATTAAGTTATTTCTTCATTTTGGTTTCGTAGAAAATGTTATGAATCACTGCATATACCAGAAGGTCAGTGGGAGCAAAATTTGTTTCCTTATTTTATATATAGATGATATTTTACTTGCAACCAATGACAAGGGTTTACTATATGAGGTAAGCAATGTCTCTCTAAGAACTTTGATATGAAGGATATGGGTGATGCCTCTTACATTATTGGTATCAAGATACATAGAGACAAAGTAAGATGTGTTCTTGGTTTGTCTCAAGAGACCTATATTAACAAAGTTTTGAAAAAACTTAGAATGAGTGATTGTTCACCAAGTGTAGCTCCCATCGTGAAGGGTGACAGGTTTGATTTAATCTAGTGCCTAAAAAATGATCTTGAGCGGGAACAAATGAAGAACATTCCTTATGCTTCAGTTGTTGGAAGCCTTATGTATGCTCAGGTCTACACAAGACCTGATATTGCTTTTGCGGTTGGAGTGTTAAGGAGATATCAAGTAATCCAGGTTTAGACCACTGGAAAGTTACAAAGATAGTGTTGGAAGTAACTGGCTACTCAGATTCAGATTAAACTAGCTGCGTTGATTTGAGAAAATCGACTTTGGTATATATTTTTATGCTAGCCAGTGGAGCTGTGTCTTGGAGAAGTGTCAGGCAGACCTTAATTGACTACTACTTCCACTATAGAGGCTGAGTTCGTTTCTTGTTTTTTGAGGCTACCTCAAATGATGTATAGATAAGGAGTTTCATTTCTGGGCTTAGAGTTATGGATTCCATTTCTAGGCCATTGAAGATATACTGTGATAATTCATATGTTGTTTTTATGACTAAGAATAACAAAAGTTATAGTCGAAGCAAGGACATCGACATTAAGTATCTAGCCATAAGAGAACGTGCTAAAGATAATATAGTGGTTATTGAGTACATTAGCACTGAATTAATGATTGTCGATCCTTTAACTAAGGGCATGCCACCATTTAAATTAAAGGATCATGTATAAAGGATGAGACTCAGTTCCCATATGAGATTTTTCATTATAAGAATGATATTAAGAAACTCTATTGTGAAGTTTTTCATTCAGTTTATGCGCATCTACAGTTGTTTATTATGAGAAACATTCATTAAGTTTGGTCCTAGAATAAACATTGGGTTTATTCATTAAGTTATATGAGCTTGAGAGATATAACGTAATGTAATACATGGAAGATACTACTCGTATATATTAGAGGAACTATCGCCATGGTTCATGTATTTTATTTCTCACTAAAGTGTATGTTGAGATATGTGGACCAGGTAGGAGAATGTTGGTTTATTTTATGTTGCTTGACTAAGTCAAAACCACATAAGGTGGTCCACTCACCTTATCTTCTTAGGAATAAGTTGTTGCTAATCTTATCAGCTAATCTTATCCCTTATTTTAAGCAACTATGCCCACGTTTTATGCATATCAAAAAACAACCTCTTTGATAGGAATAGGTTATAAAAGGAGATGTGTACCATGGCCAAGGTCCTTGTGCTTGCTATCAATAAAAATCTCAATACACCATCAGTGAGTGATAGTGAAAGCATAGAAGATCCTTAAGTCAAAAGTTAGATTAGTTTCAAGACTCAAACTATTTAAAGATTACTTGACTCACGGACAACTACGATTTCATCTTCGGAGCAAACAAGAATAGCAATGGCAGGAGGTATTTATTATCTTAATTTTTTTTCCGCACTTGATCTAATTGCTTATGTTGTATGTGTATAAGCATGATTAGATTATTTAGTTTTTTCTTAAATTTATAACTTCTAAAAAATAAAGGATGACATTGTAGCCTAACTAAAATAAAAAGGGACATGTGAATAGTTTAACTTAAATATTATATATATAAATAGATATTTAAATATAGATATAAATAGAAAGACATACATAAAGAAGATGATGTTTATGACAACATTATTAGAAACGATAACTATAAACTTATATCATACAACCATACATAAATTACCAAGTTGATTACATGTTATCAATCATGACTATTTGAAAAGTGAGCATGTGTATTTTTTTTCGTTGTTCTCTTTTTAATTATTCTCATTTCATGTGAAAATTCTGAACGGTAATAATAAACCATAATCATATAACCATATATAAATTATTAAAATTAAAAGTTAATTAATAATCTCATTTGAAACTATCTTTTTATCTATCTAACTATATATTTAAGAGGAATGTTAACAATACTTTTTTTACATCTTCTCTATATTGACGTAAATTTATTAGAAATTACAAATTTTATTCACTTCTAAATCAAAGAGGTAATTAATAAATGAGAAATGAGACCCACCAACATTTGTATTTCCTATAAATTTTAGTCAATCACAAAAAATGCGTTATAAAGAGAGGATGAGGGAAACACTACTACAAAACCTGCCTTCTATGACGACCAGTTAAAGACGCTTGCGTAAAACCCGTCGTGGTATCAAGTGCGGTGGTGTTTTTGTAAATACCTGCAACTTTTCAAAGACGGTTCTAGGGTAACCGTCTTTGTATTGTTGGTACGACGATGTTTATGTGTAAAACCAATGTCGTATTACTATAATCGTAGACGGTCCAGGAAAACCATCTTTGTATAGGAAGTAAAAAATGAAAACAACAACATTTGGGAATGACCTTGGACCGTTGTGGTTTGCAATGGACTGTGTGAAGTAAATAGCGACTATGTTTACCTTCGAAGACCTCGTCCTGCCCTATCCTCCATTACCTCATTCACTCCATCATCCACCTTTGTTCGTAACCTCCGTGTCTCTCACCCACTCTCCATTGCAGGCTCTGTCACTCCCTCAGCTGGTGACCGTGGTGACCTCGCTCACTCCCTTAACCCACTCTGTCGTGGTGGGCTCCCATGGGTAACGCCGTTGTGGGCTCTAGTGTGTAACCTCTGTTGGAAACTATAAGGGTAATAACAAAGGTGCCATGTTCTGTCTTTGTTATCCCCGTTTTTGAATGTTGTCTTGTGTAGTTTTTTACTTCATTAAGTAGAATACTAGTATAGTTTCTTTTCATGCTCATACTAGAATCTTCCTACTTCCTAGGCTTCAATTAGATTCAAAGAGAGAATTTTTATAAAGGAAAAAAATATATCCTTTCATTTCCAGATGCCACAATGACTAATTGGAGAATTATTGGTTTGTGGATAAGTGTTGACTGAGTAATTTATGCTTACATAGGTATCAGACAATATATGCAAGGTGAGAGAATGTGTAAGGTCTGTACAGAGAAATACAAATGATTAGTTGAAATGAAAATTAAAATCAAGGTGTGTTTCACCACATCCACTCCCAAGACAAGCCATCCTCAGACAATGAGCCAACCTCTAAAAACCAAAGGAAAACAGTTCTTTTATTATCTTTCCTTCCTTCCCCTTTCTTGCATATGAAACAGAGCATAAATGTATTGTATGACACTATCACACTAGTGACTATGACTATATTGTAAAGGAAAAGGTTTGCTTATCCATGAAATTTGTGGTGCCACATTTTGTTCCTTTCTTACTCTAATGTTAATTGTTTATGCGAATCATTGGCCGTTTGCATTATCTTGAACATAGTTAACATTTTTGTGTTTTGGTATCTTCTTTGTTTCTGGTATTTTAGGATGACTTAAAAACCAGTAGTTTTCCAAGCAGCTTATTACAGATGTGAATATTGTTGTTGCAGTTGAAGCTGTCCAGACTATTGGCAATCTTACTCGTGGATTAAGAACTCATTTTTGTGCAAGTTCTCATTTTTTATTGTCTGTTTTACTTGTAAGTACTATTCAGCAGTCACATGTATAAGGGGTTAACAACTAAATGAATTTTACTAAGGGGTCTTTAAACTTTACATGTCTTATTTGGTCATGTTACATGTAACAATGTTAATTAACATGTCTTTCTTTCATGCAATAAAGTCATTCTCTATTTTAAAATGATTGCTGAACTACAATGGCTTTGAGAGAGTTTGGTATTTCTAATTTTGAATTGCTCATCACTTTCATTACCCTTTTTGTTGTGGTTTTTAAAGAAGCAATTGATTTTGGTTTTGAGAAAGTTGATTGTCTTCTTTTGTCTTGATTCTTGAATGCCTTTAGAGGTGTTGATATAGAGTTTAGGTGGGAAAGAGAAAGAAACAGAAAGACAAAGAAAGAAAGGGCAACTGTGAGAAGAATGGTAGAACAAAAAGGATAGAGAGAAAAAAGAAACGTGTATTAGAAACTCTGCAATATCTAGATTATCATAATATCATTTCATTCTGTTTCCAACACAACAACCCTACTTCATTTATGGGCAGCTACCCTGCAGCTATATACTAACAGTAGCTGAGTAACTAACTAGCTAACATCTTTTTCTTATTTATATTTACGTATCAGGTGTTTTTATGTAGCATAAAATAATAATTTACTATTCTCCATATATTGGTTTCATAATATCTTTCTTCTTGAATGAATAGGAAAAATTGAACGAGAAAAAACCTAATTTGGCTGAGGCATTGATGCAGACTCTTCAACCAATGCATAAAGTTGGATGCATCAGCCTTATAGATATTGTTGAAGAGAGGTTCCCCTCCTTGTTTTTTTTTTACTGAATTTTATATAGTGTTGTATTTGAAAGGCTACAGGTTAAAGGATTTAATTACTGGATTTAAAGAATCTTAGAATCTACAACATACTTTTCTCTAATATTCCCACATTACCATGTCTTGCCCTTTTTGGTGTTTTTCTTACTGAAGTTTTTAGTTCCTAAACTAAAGATACTAATATCTATCCTATATCACTGTCTGAATGTGGGTTATTAGCCTAACTCAACCCTACAAAATCGGCTTGTAAGGTGACGATTGCTTCCCACTTATATAGTCTATATCGACACTATCTTTAGTTGACGTGAGACTTCAACATGTCCCCTTTTGTCCACGACTACCCTCCATGTGGGACTTTCACTCCCCACCCCTATCTAGGAGTGACCACAATTTAGGTGGCTTTTCCAACAATCACCAAAAGGATTTAGTGGCATTTCCCTCTACAGTTTGAATCCTCAGCAAGACATGATGCAAAACTCCTTCAATAATTTCCTATTGTTATTTAGTCATAAATTTATATTGGTTCTTTAGTTACTTGTGTGAAACACAACTTAATTTTAATTTGCATTTCAACTTATCATACAATACACGCTAATCTAATCATGTGCAAGGTCGTCTAATACTAAGGCTTATAATTTTTATGCATGATTTGATATACAAAATATTACTTATCAATATTCTTTTGTCCATTGTTAACAATTAAGATGCCATGCATCAACTTCCTCACACTTTCTACTTTGTACTTGAACAAGCATATTAACCATATGAAATAGTTTGGTACTCATGTACTACTACAAGTGCGTGTGCAACATATTGTGCCTTGTGCATGTCATTATACAAACTTGAGTTTTGAGTTTGAATAGTGATGAGGCATTGATTTGTGTGATTAGGCAAACCCCAAACCATTGGTTAATGCCAATAGACCATAAAATAATTGACAAACAATTGACCAACAAGTGTATCTTTTCAACTAAACTTGAAGAAGTTAGAATAGTGTAGGCCATACAAGAATTAAATTGTGCCATCTCTTCAGCTTCAGGCAATAAAAACTATATACACACGTTAAAAGCATAGACCCTTGTAAATGATATTCCATGTTTCCTATTTCATTTTCAATCATTTTCTTCGTAACTGTTGCAATTTTGATGCTGGTTATTTAGTATTGTGATGTGTGTTGAGGCTAATTGTCCATTGGACAATGTTGCACAGTTCTAAAATTTTGACAAATTTTGTTTGGAAAAGTGCTGATTAAACCATAATGGTGAGAATGGCGTGTCTTATTCCTAAAAATAAAAATAAACATGTAAACTTTAACAGCTGGTTTTTCATGGTCACCATAGTCAGTTGGGTTTGGTAGAGCACCTAGTTGGTACACTTGGCAACCCTCTCAACTGTGTAATTCTGGAGCAGTAATAATACATTCATTATTGATAAACTGTGCACCAAATGGTAGGTGAGGGGACCCTCTCCCCCCGTAACACATTATTGTTGGATTTAGGGGGAGCTACTTAAAGAATGCAAAGGAATGGTGATTCAAGCATAGGTTTTGAGCTTTCAACATGCAAAGGATGCCTTGAAGTTTAATTAGTGTGAAATGTGTAAGAGAAAAGCAATTCTGGTGATCCAAATGCATTGCATTCATATTAATCTATAATTAAATTAATTAGGTTCATAAAAATCACAAGGCTTTCATAAAATGGTTAAGTTTTTAATTTGATTCAAAGTGTTTTTGGAAAAATGCATTTTATACTGTTGTAATCGATTACCTTAAAGACTTAATCGATTATTTTGTTCTTAGTCTATTTTGAAAAAGCTTTCAAGAACAATGTAATCGATTACCTATCAGGATAATTGATTATTTGATCTTTGTTTTCATATAAACTGCCATGTTGAACACTTTAATCGATTATTAATGGGTAGTAATCGATTACATAGCTATATATGATTTTAAGTCGTGTTGGGATAATAGATTACCAATGTATTGTAATCGATTACACAGACTTAATTGAAAAACCATTTCCCTGCTTTAATTGATTACCGTTTCTCGTAATCGATTACACCGTATGTTAGTGCTTACAAGTTTTTCTGGTTTAATCGATTACCACATATAGTAATCGATTACATAGTTCATTCAACTTTTGAAGACTCCTGCTTTAATCAATTACCACATTCTTGTAATTGATTACACAATGTATTTTGTCATTCTGAGTCTTCTTCGATTACAGGACGGAGTAATCGATTATTTTGCTCGTTGCTCATGCCCAGAAACTATGTTGAACATTTTAATCGATTACAAGGTTTATTTAATCGATTACACGAGCATTTTAATCAATTATTAGGCGCGTTTAATCGATTACAGTTAGTTACAAAAAGATGTTATAAATAGGATTGATGCTCAGCTGCTTTTCTAACTTTGTGGAACATTACCCATACGTATTTTCTGAGCTTAAACAGTCTTGTGAGCATTCTAAAGTGTTTTCTAAGGCTTTAATCTTTTCTTGCTCCATTGTGCTTTGATCATGAGTGTTTGACTCATTCTTGGAGCTTGAAACCATTTCAAGATTAAGGAAAGCTGTGCTAATTGATTTGGAATCATTCAACCTGATTTGGTAACTTCATTTTGCATTGCATACATTGGATCATCAGCTTGTTTCTCTCCTTAATCTGATTGTAATTTTCATTTTGGATTTTCTTTGTAATTTGGCTATTGTAATTGAGTTCTTGCTTGAAACTAGAGATGGGGTTCTCAGGTTCTTGTCTCTTAGAATCTAATAGGGTTTTAGATTTTGTTCTTTATCTAGGGTTGATAAAGGGAGACATTGTAATTGATTGTGAGAACTGAAAATATAATAGTGGAACTCTAACCTAGTGTTTGTTGGAAGAAAACTAGATGTAGCTTTTAGTGTTGAAGTGAACCAGTATAAATCTGTTTGTGTTTTGCTTCTCTATCCTTTAACTCATTATATTCTTTGTGTTCTTGATTAAATTGCTTGACCAACAAAGCCAGTTTCAATTCATTGAATTCCTTGGGGCTAAGCTACTTGATTGAATAAGGTTTCTTGGTTTTGAAAAGTGATAAAGATCCTAGGAACTCTGATTTTGATTAAAGAATTTTTTTTAAATACCAAGACTTAACCAATTCACCCCTCCTCTTGGTTAAGTGTGAGATATTCATATTCTTTACAATTATGGTATGTTTTATATGTCATTAGCAATGTTGCCATATGGTGTTTCAAAATCACCATATACTCCTCCTTCGAGAACAAAGTTACATGTATTTTCCCATTCTTGTAAATTTTGATCCACATGTTTGACTCTTTCTACCAAATTGGTTATATTGATTTGGTAACTGTTGCTTCATTTGGATAAATAAAAATATAAGTATATAAAAAAAATGTTCTATTGGTTTAGAAGATACAAAGAACAGTAGACATACCAAGGAGAATATAAATACATATTTTTAATGTCTGTCTGAATATATTACCATTAAAATAGATTACAGTTTTATTGGCCCACTCAATGAAAACTCAACTTGTTTTACTGTACATTTGAAGCATGTATGTGTGTTTGGGTATTATTATTAAATTTTGCATTATTGTATTTGTTAATGACTAATACAATGACGAGACTAATGGAGAATTTCAAATAACTGATATATGTGGTTAACAATTACCTACTTATTGTTGGTTGTTGTTTTAGGTCGTTCTTATTCTCTTAGATTAGTTGAATTGTTGTGTAAATTATCCTTGTGCGATTGTTTGGTGTGAGCGTTAAGTTATGTGGAGTTTGTTTGAGTTGCATTGAAAAAGAGTGATTCCGAGTTTGACCCAAAACCTGTTTTTGTAAAATCCCAATTCTAAACTGGTTAACCATTGGATCACCCTCAAATTTTAAAGATAGGTTCCTAACCCACATATGCAAAGTGTGAAAAATTAATTTTTCACAAAAGCAGAAATTTTAAAATTGGGTCAGCTCACCCAGATGAATTTTGGCAGGCATTTTGGCTCGTCTGGGCAAGTCAAGTCGGTTATAAGTTCGTACACCAACGTAAAATCACGAAAATGGAGGCTTTCTTCTTCCCCACACCTTCCCCTAACCTCCCATCATCCTCTTCCATCAGCCACAGCCATCGGTGACCGCCACGAGCCTCTGTTTCTTGCTATTGGACCACCGCACGACGAAAAACACTTTAATCAGAGCGAAATCTTCAAAACTCACCTCGAGGATTTGGTAGAGAATGGAACCTCCAATCCTCCTTTCTTGGTTTCTTTGAGGTAACCATGGTTTCCTTGTCTTCTTTTAGCTAGTTTGAAGCCTTTCTTGATATCGCGTGTGATTCGGGTATCGTTATTGGGCATTTTTATACTTCCTTTGAAAATCCTTTGAAAATGAGACGTTGTAAATGTTTACTTTTTATAGTATTGATGTCATTTTTGTGACCTTCGTTGAGCCCTGGTCGCATTAGTATGATCGGAATTTGAAAATGATGTCCTTTTGATGTGGACTCCCAAAACACCATTTTAGCCCCTTTTTAAATTTGAGTGGGTATTTGGCCCCGAATGTTAATGTTAACCTTGTCTTCGAAATTTATACTAAATTATCTTCAATTTGGTATATAGAGATTTGCGTTTGGGCCAAAGCACGTGAACTTGAAGGATCTCAAAACAACGTTGGGAGACGCTAACAGGCGAATTTATAGATAGTTAAGGGGAATTTATTATTTAGTTATAGTTTCGGTACCATAGTTGGGGGTAGAGAGTCCAACTATGAGGATATCTGCCTGTCCCTGTTGTGTGTTGGTTTTCAAGAAATACTATGTTTTAAACTAATGGGATGTGATGAATTTGCTTGTTGATGGATAAAACTGTGAATGATGTTATTGTTATAATGATTAGATTTTTGGGAAAAGTCTTAATTACAGAGGAGAATCTGCCCAAAATTTTAGAATATGTTTTTCTATTTAATTCTTTACTAAATTTTTAAATGGGCATAAGAGTTTGTTTTCTATACTGTAGTCCTCCTCCTCTTTAATTTAGAATTTTCCTAAATTACCAGTCTCATGGTAATATGCATTGTGAATGAATGAAGTTTGTATTGTTTGAAGACCTGGGGAATGTGAATCTTAGACATATGATATATAAATGTGAAATGCGATTGTTTGTGATGCTGCTGATGATATTGAAATGAAATCATATTGATGATTATGTTAATATGAAATGATGTTGATGATTATGATGATGATGTTGAAATGAGATAATGTTGATTGGGTTGATGATATTGAAATAAGATGAGTTTGATATGTGTGATAATGATATTGAGATGATGTGATGTTGATATTGATAATGACATTGATGAGAAATAATATTGATGTGAACAATGTCATTGTGTGATGAGGATATACATGGATATCCATGGGGTGTATGACTGGTTATCCTTGCGGGGAAAGATTTGTTCCTAGCCAGGTCATGCATTGATGGTGCCTATGGTTGTATGCGATATATGTCCACGTGGGGTGCAGTGGCCGGTTGGATATCCTTGCGAGGAAGGGTTTATGAATTTTGAGCATCCCAGGAGAGAAAGGGATTGTTTAAAATTTTGATCCCTAGCTATCCATGGTCAGTGCATTGGTGATGTTGTGTATGTGCATGAGGGGTGCATGACTGGATAACCTTGCGAGGGAGGGTTTACGAATTTTAAGCATCCCAAGAGAGAAAAAGGGATTGTTTAAAATTTCAGTTCGTATCTATCCATGGTCAGTGCATTGATGGTGCCCTTGTTTCATACTTCATATTTGCATGGATGGAAATAGAATGATGGACAGTAAGTACCGAGGGTACTAGGGACAATCACTCTGTTTGGAACTCCTTTGAGACTTAGGGTTGATCACCATGGGGGGAGTGACCAGTACACGACAGGGTGACCTCGACGAGCTACTGCATCATTTTCCTGAGAGAGGCTATTTCCATGAGGATGGTATCACATTGCATTTTGAGAGTTGAGTCAAGTGCGTGCATCATTCTGAGCATAATTGTGTTGAATTATGGAAAAGTGGATGACTAGTTTGTTGCATATGGGTGTGTAACTGATTGATTTTAGGAATGATTGGAGTTGTTATAGATGTTCTCTTTTAATTGGTGTTATATGGTACTTGTTATTTTTGGTAAGATAAACTCACCCTTGCATTTGTTGTACCATGTGGTTAGTACCTGTGATGATCGCAAACCTTTGTTCCTGTGAGCAGATGAGTAGCATTAGGTGACCTTGGAGGGAGATCTTCTTTTTGTTGGAGGCCCCAAGCCAATGTGATGATGTTGGAATTCTTTTTGGAAAGAGTTGTGCTTTTGTTAATCAACTCTTTCATAGTTAATCCCTTAATTCTTTTTGTGGACATGTATATTTTGAGTTGTAAATATATGTAAAACTAAATTAAGTTCTAAACATGTGAATGATGAGTACTGATTTAGTATATGTATACATATGTATTCAATTATTGTAATTGTATCGTGTATATGATGATTGTATTATTGTGAAAAAAATTACTACCATTTTCATAATCAAATTAATAGAGTTGTCATTAAAATTTGAATTTCACACGATTAGAGTTAGTGATGTCGTAGCGACGCGGCGGGTCGTTACATAATTGACCCGAGACAGTTGGATGAATTGGAGAATGAGACAACTATTATCCTTTGTCAAATGGAAATGTTTTTTCCTCCATCGTTTTTTGACAAAATGGTCCACTTAATTGTTCATCTTGTTAGGGAGATCAAGTTGTGTGGCCCTATGTTTTTACGTTGGATGTATCTGTTTGAGCGGTACATGAAGGTATTAAAAGGTTATACTAAGAATCAATACCAACCTGAAGCATCCATTGTTGAAAGGTATTTGAAAGGTATGTTGCGGAAAAATGTATTGAGTTTTGTTCTAAATACATTGTCACAGGTAAACCTGTTGGGATCCCAGCTAATTGTCATGAACAGTCACATGGAGGAAAAGGTACACGGGGGTTCAATGTTGTAACCAAGACTAGAGACGAGGTTTCACAAGCTCATTTGTATGTTTTGAATAACACGCCTAAGGTTGTGCCCTACATAGAAACTCAAACAACATGTGGCCCAAACTCACCCAAAAGTGAACATGATGAAGGTTTTGCAACTACATAATAAAACTTTCATTAGCTGGTTTAAGGCAAACATCTTGAGTGATGACAATGCTTCCACAACATTATGACTGTTAGTCGTTGGTCCGAATTTGAATGTACCCACTTGGAAGGGGTATGATATCAACAACTACTCCTTCTACACAAAGTCGCAAGATGATAGAAGCACTATTCAAAATAGTGGGGTTAGTTTTGATGCTGACTGGGGACACTTTTGTGGTGCATCTGATAACAACCCAATTAAAGCATCGATGCCATACTTTTGATTTATTGAAGAAATTTGGGAGCTTGATTATATTGCATTCCAAGTTCTTGTTTTTAAGTGTAAGTGGGTTAATGGAAACACCAGTGTGCATCAAGATCATATGGGATATACGTTGGTAGAACTTGATAAGGTCGGGTACAAGAACGAACCTTTCATTATGGCAGACCAAGCAAAACAGGTGTTTTACATTTAAGATCCTTGTGACTCAAGATATTCAGTGGTTCTACAGGGAAAAACATCTACTATCATTCATGATTTACATGATGATGCAACACTTGATATTTATGAAATGCCTGCTTTCTCGACTAGAATGTCATCCATAATTGAAGACAATGACGTTGATCATGAACATGCAAATCGAAATGATCATAATGAAGGTTTATGGGAGAAAAGGAAAATATAATTGCTTCATACCTGTATTGATTTTATTTACGTTTTTGAATTAAGTGGTCTAAATATTTTTATCCAAATTTATTACATAATACTTATACATTTAACTGATGTCATATAATGGTTTGTGTTGTTTTTTTCACAGTGATGGTCACACCCCCACCGTCCCCTCCCCATTCAGAAGATAATCGTTCTGAGTCGACGTCTAGGAAAAGTAGACAATCCACCCGACTATGAAGCCTGATTGTTAAAAGCTTTGATCAGCCAGGACCAATGGTTAATGTAAATCCTGCAAGTGGGAAGGCATCTGGACCACACAAAGAAAATTCCACAACTATCTTGGGGTTGTGGCAAGAGAAAAAAAAATACCTATTTTCCATTCTACTTGGAATGACGTTCCAGATTCGTTGAAGGACCTAATATGGGATGACATTATGTTAAAAATGAATACTTAACGCGTTTCTTACAATAATATTTAAGTGAATAACATGTATTTGTTTAACTTTAACATTTTGTGTTCCAATGTAGGGGAAATTTGATATCCCAGAAGCAACAAAAGTCAAGAAGAAAGTGATGTCATTGGTTAGCACTAGATGGAGACAATTGAAGTCTTCCTTAACCACTAAGTACATATATGTTAACGCGGATAGCGAAACTCAAGAGAATGTTACATTGAAATATGGTATAAATGCACAAACTTGGGAGGAATTTGTTGCTAGCTGAAAAACACCTACTTGGAAGGTAATTTGTGAATATGTTAATGTATTGGAATAAATTTTTTTTAACCAATCAAGGATATTGGAGTCAATAACATGATTTTGTTTTCACATATTGATAGGGAATAAGGAAATAGGCACAGGAGATCCAAAAAATGAATGACTGCCCTCATGTACTGTCTTGTGGGGGTTATGACTTGCTTGAGAAGAAGCTGATTGAGGAAAAAATAAGATACGAAAACAAGATGCAATGAATACTGAGCATTCATCAATGGTCGATGACCCTCCATCTCCAATTCCTAGACATGTGAAGTGGAGGATGGCCCGCACAAAAAAATATGGCCACATGACATCTAACTGTTCTTCTACAGATGGATCAAGGTTGAGGTTACTAAGCTTCTTCTTAAGCCTATAATATTGACTTTTGTGGCTAGGTTTGCCGCAAGTCCAACAGATTATAGGTTTCTTAGGATTGTTTACATTATCAAAGGGAGTGTTGGTCTAGAATTCTCTCTTGAGCTTCCTAGGTGGAGTTCCAGATTTATGACGCTGATAAACAGATTTCTTGGGTTTCTGTCTTTCAGGATTATGATTGTGTTTTCTAGGTTTCCTAGGTTTAGAACAAGGAAGACCAAACTGCTCACAGAAATTACCCAAATCTTTGAGCTTTTGAGCCTTTTCTTTAGCAAGTTGATATTGGATCTTATCATCTTGACAAATTTTTAAGGCTACCTTTTGGATGAAAGCAATAAGTTGAACATAACTTAATTGCCTATAAGGGATGTTGTGCTTTGTAACGACTCTATTTTACTTAGCCTATTACTTATAATTTTTACGAAATAAAATTTTCTCTTCTTTTCCTAAACTAATTCTTACGAAAAGTAATATTATAAACGAGTTCTTTACCATCAAGCGTTCTTGAGTTCAACATAATAAAAGACAATCCAAATTACAGTTCTCAACATAATACAGTCCAAAATATAGTCCAACATACAGTCCAAAATACAATCCAACATAATATACAGACTGGTCTAAAGTCTAGTACAAATTACACATCATCAGAACAAATACAAGTAACAAACTATAAGCCATCAATATATCTTCATCATATCTTCTTCTCAACCATCCGCTGCTATGCTTTATTGTTCCTCTGCTCGCCCAAATAAATTGAGGTCATCGCAGGTGTCAACCATAGACACAAAAGATAGGGCAAGTTTGTGATAAACATAGTTTAAATAAAAGAATATATCCATATCATTCATAAAATAAGATGCATGGAAAATGCATGATTCTTTGTTTATATGATGCATGACTTTCTCAGTTCTCATCACATGGTACCATAGTCAAGATAGCTCAACTCTCTCTCTCTCTCTCGGGATTGGATCGATCAGTCAGGGTAGGTCAGTGTTGCAAAAGGACTCACACCCATACTACATGTGATCATCATGGGTAGGTGATCTCCCCACTGCCACTACCCCCAGCTTAGACACCTTTTGTCTAAACACTCATCTCAATTTTAGCTATCTGACATACCTTCTCTTGAGGTAAATAACACGGACTAGCCCCCGCTAGGCACATGCATATGAAACATGCATGGATGATTCTCTTTTTATCCCATATTTACTCTTCAACATTACTCTTCACTTTATATCTCATATGCTTCAATTTTCAACATGAAACTAACACAAAGTTCAATATATTCAAAGACTCATGGAACATTCTTATTAAACAACATATAAAACTTCTTCCAAAAATTACATAAAACTTTATAAAAGCACTCAAGCATACGACCATAATTCAACTCTATAAATTTCTCAAAGACAAGTCAAAATACACCAAAACTCAAGCACATATTCAAACAAACAACTCTTAAACTATCTTTATCATAAAGCTTCTTAAGAATTCATGAAATTCATAAATATTCATAGCTCACTCAACAACACAAGTATTCCAAATATTTATTTAAACAAAACAACAGTTAAACCATCATTGTCTCTTTAAAACATTTCATCAAACACATGGTAGGCAAGCTTTATTTCATAGAAATAGATGAAATATTTTACATAAAGCAAGACTTAAACTATATTTAACATAAACCTCCCTATTCATACCTTATTCTTCCTTCTTAAAAGCTTCACTATCCTCCTTTTAAATACTTCTAAATCTCCACGTGAAGTTCAAGGTAGTTGGCTTAGGTTTTGCTTTTATTCTTCTTGAAAGTGAAAGGTGAAAAGGATGTGTAAAGGATGAAAATGAAAGGATGCAAGAAAGGAAGAGTTGCACGTGTAGTTTAGCTTGAAAGGGACTTGAAATTTTCGGTCCCCACCTCCCTATTTATAGTGTGGATGAATTGCTTTACAATGCCTTGCCATGAAAATATCTTCTTAGGTCATTATGACCTTACTTTACAAATGGACCAATGGCAAGAGTCCTAGCTTTTCCACCATCCAAGTGTCCATTTTCTTGATTGTTCTCACCATTTCTTCATTCCTCTTGATATTACACGTCCCATAGCTTAGCTTGGAGAGCAATCTTCTCCAATTCCTCTTCTTCACGTGGAATGGTTAGTTTTTAGGAAATTTTGTGCTTTGCTTTACTTATTATGTATGAATAAAATTGTTTTTAATATTTAGTAAAGCTTAATTTAAAATGCCTTCTTAAGAATAATAATTCTAAAATTATTTAGAGGCTAATTTAAGTCTTAGTAACATATTTAGGGTGTTATTTAAACTTTACTTACCAAATGGTTTTTTCTTAATTCTAATTGGTCCATTTTTCCTTTAATTAGTAAAATTACTAAACTAGCTTATTAGAGAAATCTATTCCTTCTATAATTAAGAGAAAATTCTATAGATTGTGTCTATCCTTTTCTTGTGTTTTTCTGATGCTTGAGTTTGTCTGAATTGAGCTACTTTCAAAATATCTTTCCAAAATTCATAGAAATTCTAGTTTATGGTTTCTTGTCACCAACTATGTTGATAATTTGTTATCTAAGAGTATTCTATATTTTTATCAAATTCTTTCAGAATCCCTAAGGATATCTAATCATTTCTGGCTGAAGGGTATTTTTGTAATTTTTAAAATGTCCAGGGGCATTTTCGTCATTTTTACCTTTAACTATTTTTTGTAAAATATAAATGCATATTAATAATCTTTTGAGAGTAATTCACAAACATGTATTGAAATATGAGGGTGTTACATGCTTCATACATAATAAGCAAAGAAAAACCTAGTCCAATTGTAAAAAGAAATAGTAAGTATTGAGTTATCGTATCCACAAAGACTATGTGTAACATAAAGGGAATCACCAACCAATTTTAATACGCATTCGCTACAACCAGTTATCAATTTGTTGTGGTGAATGTGTTAAGTTTCAATTTTTGAAAAGAAACATTTCGTTATAGTGAGTCGTCAATTCATTATGATGAAACTAAATTGTTTTTGGTTTTGAAAGAAGATTTAAAAACGAAAAAGGATTCAAATAGAAAAAGTGTTGCTGAGATGAAATCCATAGAATTCTTCACATGAAATTTGTTTCTAATGAATCTTTTAGTTCAATGAAACCTAGATCCAAACTACAATGACTAATTCAAATTCTCTAGTGATTAATCCTTGAGTTCTAAGCCAAATCCCTAATTCCTTAGGTGATTTAGACTTAGAAATTCAGAGCTTGATTAGTGAATATTTACAAATGGAAGTATTTGATTCATTCCTACCATCAAAGTCTTACACAATTTCAATTCATATCTAGGATTTGAACTTGTTTCTTCATGCTTCTGATCCTTGTTTGTTGGGGCGAATGGATGACTCACTGGGGTGAGTTTCTCTTAACTCCAAGGTCTTTAACTTTGTAGATTTACTGTGGCAAAGTGCATCTTCGCTAAGGCGAATCTCTGCTAGTTGCAACTGATCAATAGTCTTATTTTGTTGTGATGAAAACACAACTCGTTGTTGCGAGATCATGTCTGCAACTCTTTATTCAAATTTATTAACAAAAACATCAAAAACTATCCTTTTTTAGTTTCTAAAAATAGTTTAAACAATTTATTAACAAAAGCAACAATCATGTACGAAAATTCTAAAGAAAAGCTAGTATAATTGCTCACAAAATAAGGTGTCATTAGCAATTATCAACCAACTTATCTCAATCACATCCAAGATTTTATCCAAATCCAAGACCGATTTATAAAGTTGATATAAACACCCACACACTAGTCACTAAATTTTAATAAGCAGTACCACACCAATACATCCAAACCTCTTCTTATCCAAGAGTTAATTCCACCAACATGATTCTACACATATACTTCACTACTAATATATAGCACTCTGATTCCATTTTCTTAAACATTCCATAAGGTTGATCATCCAGTTCACAAGAGAATAACTAAAACCCTTTTTTGTCTAGTGTTGTGCTGATATTCATGTTAGCCAAAAAGGGAAATACACAAACTTATCTTTCGTAATTTCATTTTTGCCTCTCTTATTTTGAATTACTAATATTTTAATTTAGGAAGGACATAATAGAACAAAATAAAAGGAATTAGCAAGAATATTCCTCATGGGTCATTTTCTCTTAGGAGAAGAAACACATGTATCTATCTGTACTATATTGTTTCTCTCTCCAACCACCCAAACGTGAAACATAGCACTACCTCTAGTTGTAAGACAGTGGTCATATCATGAAACAAACATTGATCCCGTAATGGATACTTCACACAATTTTATAAAAGACAACTCAAGCTATGCATTCAAGTTAACGAAGATATTAAGAGAAAACGAGCAAAAGAACTCTGAAGTGAAACTCTGTCAAATTCATTGGACGATATACTTTGCACCTAAATAGTTCCCACCTTGCCTAGCAAAGTTAATATGTGTATTCGAGCTTAATTTTTTATCCACTCTATTGAGTGATCTGAATTGATGTATTCATTCAAACTTTTGTTTGAGAAAATCAAGAGTGACTTAGTGTAAAAAATACTTAAGTATCTTACATTTAAGGGGAGTCTAAGGATGTGACAGTAGTGGCCTAGACAATATTATTGTAGCCACAACTGGTAGGATAGAATACTTGTTTGTAAACAACTTTGATTAGTGAAACCTTTTACAAGTTTGTAAAGAAGAACTAGACGTACAGAGCTTTATTTGAGTGAACTAGTATAAACTAAGTATTTATACTTCTCTCTTAAGCTATTTGATTAGTTGATATGAACCAATACGGGGGTTCATTTTTTTTGTACGGATCGTCCTCGAAAAGGTTTCTTGTTATAACAAAGCAAAGATGCTCTTGAAAAGAAAAGGTACAAGCTATATGTATAATGTAGCGCAACAGAATGTATTGCACAAAACAGAAGTTAAAACAAGCAAAGAACGTAGCTTAATAAGAACTTAGTGTCATAGGCAAGGCGCACGCCAAGTGTTTGATGAAGCAAAACAAAGATAAAAATAATATGAAGAAGAGTGCAGGGCAAAAATAATGAGTTTAACAAGAACAAAATGTTAAAAAAATAAAAGCGGGAAAGACAAGAAATGGAAGAAGATGCCACATCTATGGAGAGTGATAAGTCCCATGAGGATTCACCACAAAGGTTATAGAAACCTTTGATAAGAACCAAGGTTTGATCCAATCAAGAACCCAAGAGAAACTTCCTCTCACACAACTCTTTAGAGTGCAAAGTTTTTATTCAATTCAAATGTGTCTAAATAAGACAAATGATTGGTTATTTATAGCCAACAAGTGGTGCCTCTCTCCTCTTTCTTTCCAATGTGGGACTTCAGCCACATATTCCTGATTCAAAATTACACTAAAAGACGTCTAAACGAAAAGTAATTTTCGTCCATGACTTTGTGCTGAACTTCTTGTCCAATTTTCATCATCATAGATGCAGAGTTAGAACTTGAGACTAGAAATACGACTTGTAGGAAATCTTTGGAGCTTTCGAACTCAATAAAGAACACCTAAAAAGGACATCTAGAACTCAAGTTATGTTCAAAACATTGGAGCAATCTAGGCTCTTCACTCGTTAGTATTTAGGCTTTTTACTCATTTAAATAAATTGGAGCAATCTGAGCTCTTCTTTTGGGTTGATCTTTGGGCTCAAGGCAAGGTTGATGTCTTGGCCCGATGCTTGAGAAAGGAAGTAGTTCACTTCATGATCCAATGCTTCTTGTGCTTCCTTTTATCTTTCCCTTGTCATGGGGCCTCCCAATCCTTGTAGTGCAATGTTGGGCTTTCGGCCTGTTGGAATTTCTTGGTCCTCATCAAGCTCCCCTCCTTTAAAAGAATTCGTCCTCTAATTTGGATCTTCATCACCTATATCAAAAGGACTTAGGTCAGCAACATTAAGTGTGGTGCTTACCCTATACTCACCGGGAAGGTCAACTTTGTATGTATTGTCATTGATCCTCTCCAAGATTTGAAAGGACCCATCTCCTCTAGGTAAAAGTTCTGATTTCCTTTGGATAAGAAACCTTTCTTTTCTAATATGGAGCCAAACCCAATCTTCGGGTTCATAAACAACTCTTTTTCTCCCTTTGTTGGCTTGTTTAGCATATTGCTCCATTTGTTTCTGAATTTGTGCTTTCACTTTTTCATGGAGCTTCCTCACATACTTGGCTTTAGCCTTACCATCCCTATGATTCAAAGAACAAATGTTAGGTAAAGGCAACAAATCAAGAGGGGTGAGGGGATTGAACCCATGATAAACACGTTGTTGACACGCACCAAAACAATTTTACTAAGCTAATTCTGTAGCACAGAGATAACTTAGGTCGACTCAGAGACACAATCAATATGGTTCTAGCTTCAATTTACGAATAACAGTGAGGGAGAAATTTTATCAAACAGTTTGTGTGCATAAGTAAAACTTACAAAAACGTAAACTAAAATTAAAGAGCAACACAGAAACTAACAGAATTCAAAAGAAGTGATGTAAAACAGAATTAAAAACATCAATCCAATTCACCTCACCAAGCAATTCGAATCATCATTGTTCTCATAAATTATTCCTATCATGAAAGTTCATTCAATCTCATTAGAAGCAACTCAATCGGGTTAACCCCTAAATTGATTGAAACCACAATCCTAACTGAAATATCATCCAATTAATTCTGTGATTAATGTTCGAAATTAGGAAATGAATCCATAACCTAATCCATTTTCAATCCTAAACGCATTCATAATCATGAAAATAGAATAGCAATTGAAGAAGAAGATGAACATTCACATAGGATTCGAAATACTAAACCAGAACTCAAATTCTCCTTGTGCTTGGGTTGGATTCTTGGATTGATTAAGGATTTAGCCTTCCATGATCATCATCAATGAAATCCCCATGAAATGGTTGCACAAAAATGGAAGCACAGCAAAACAAAAATGAAGAACAATGAAAAACAAGGAAGAACAGTAGAGAGAAAATGAAGAACAAGGGTTTGATTCTAAAAACTAAAGGAATGAAAAATAAAACTTGTTTATTGAAATGTAAAGAGTGGTGCCCAATATAATAACCCTAAGTCATGACGCGAACGGCGCAAGCATCAGAGCGTGTGTGGCGCTCTAAATAATCATGGTTGCTGAAAAATGGACAATTTTGGAGTTTTGCTGTGAGCCACGCCTGGAGCGTGGGAAGTGCTCTAGAAAGTTGATTTCCCACGCCTGAAGCGTGGGAAGTGCTCCAGAAATTGGTTTTTTTTCTGCCAGCCCACGCTGGAAGCGTGGGATCCCACGCCAGGAGCGTGGGATCCCACGCCAGGAGCGTGGGAGTCGCGTCAGGGCCTATATAAGGCCCGAAAGCTTGGGAAAACCTTGGCTTTTCTTCCTTTCTTCTTCCTCTCCGTCCAAGACCTCCATTGGAGCTTGTTCCAAGCTTTTTCTGACCCTATTTGAGGGCCTAAACACTTCCCAAACCATTTAAACCTCCTAGAAACCTTAAGAGAGCTTGAATCCTTCCTCAAATCTCTCTAAAACCCCTTTATCTTGAGAAACCCCTAAGAGGTTGAAGAGAACTCGAGTTTGGCGAGGAACGGCAGCGACCCACGGACACCTGAGCTTGGAGGAGTGTTCCAGAGGTCTTCTGTGTCGCCATTGAGGTAAGAAACTCGAGATTCCTTGGTTGATTTTGGATTTGGGGGTTTTGATGAATAGTGACCCACTTTTGGTAGAGCTAGAATTAGCTCTGGGTCCAGTTGAGAGATGTGTTTAGAATCATGAGAGGAGGAAGGATTAGCTTTCAATTTGTGATTTGGTGACTGTTGATTTTGGCTCTAGATTATGCATGTGTGACTTGGACTGAGTCACTTGATCTGAGACATGCCAGAGCCTTACAGATGGGCTTGTTGTGCCTGAGAGGTCAGGGGAACGGTGTCTTGTGGAATAGACCGTTCAAGCCCTGAGAAACCCTGAGGTTTGGGTTGTGAGAGCTATGATGCTTAGTATGAATGGTTGAGGGTGAGTCTAGAATGACTCTGAAGCCATGAATGATCTGTGATAGACCACTGAGGGTCTATGGGAAGGCTTGTGTGGATAAGCCTGATGAACCCTAGAGTAGTTGACTCGGGTTGAGGGAAAGAACTGTGGTTCCTTCCCAGAGGCGGTTGATGTCTGCTTGATGGGCTTAGGCATGGTCATATGCTTGTATGGTCTGTGATATGTGTGATTGTATGCCTTGGTAGGGCTTGACACAGTGGATGTCAGAGGAGCATACCATCAGTCGAGGCGGAAGCTGTGAGGCACGGCTAGCCAGGTAAGCTCATCGTTCTGGGGATTAGCCTTTTCTCTTGTTTACACCCAAGTGGGTGACGAATGCATGCCTTGCTTGATTATATATATATATATATATATATATATATATATATATATTATGCATGCTATGGAATGAAAGGCCAAAGTGGCCTGTTTGATTAATTATATGTGTTGGAAGCCGGAAGGGCTTTAAGAACGGTACTTAGAGTGGAACTCAGACAGTTCTAGAAAGATGAACCCTAGGATAGACACTAAAACAGTGTGAGGGTTATGAGACACCTGATATGGCAGGTGTGAGGCTGTGGGCCTTTTGAGAGAATGCAGATCATGAGATGGTCTGTGATGGAACCTAGAGGATACTGGATGAGTATCAGGCTAGTTGAGGTTCCCTAGCCAAAGGGAGAGTTTGAGGACTCCTTGGAATAGCTGAGATTCCTTGGGAGGTGCCACTGCTCTCCACCTAAGTCCTAAGGACAGATGGAACTGTGTGAATGTTCCTCCTTAGGCAAAGATGTTGGAAATCCTGAGTGATTATCCTCAGGCCAGTGTGTGTGAAAGTCCTGGAGGTGATTGTCCTATATGGATGTTCTTGCCCAAGCATGTGTTATGAAAGTCCTGGAGGGTTTTACCAGGCCAGATGATAGGCAGATATGTTGTATCTCTAAGAGAGGGCTTCCCGAGGGGGGACTAGAGCCTAGGGCCTCTTAGATGAGCCATATCTGTATTCTCAAAGTCTTGAGTGGAGGGATCTCCTCAGGCAATGTTTGTGTGGTTAGAGGCGGTGCCTCTCTGGTATGGAAAGTGTCTAGTGAGAGACACTATGATAGGTACCTATGTGAGATGTCTGTGAGACAGGCTATGAGAGCCTAGATGAGATATTGATGCCATGATGATGGCTTTGATCTCTGTGAGACGGCTGAGAGAGCCAGGATGAGGTGGAATACCTCTGATGCCGAGAGCATCCAGTTATGGACCCAGATGGCTGGGATGTGTGAAAGCTAGGATATTGTCCTAGTCTTTGTATGTGTGAGCTAGGAGGATTTCCTCAGCTCTGTTTTTATGTTGTGTTTATGCTTGGTGGTGAACCAGGGTTAGGGAGGATTCCCAGAACCCTGAGCTTACTGAGACGTTTGTCTCACCCTGTGTGGGGTTTGTGGTTTTCAGGTGCTTCTTGAGGAGAGGAGCTACCTCAGGGCAGGAGGCCCTAGTGACCTGATAGGCTGGATGGGAGGCTGCAGTAGAAGACCAGAGCAGAACTTCAAGTGTTGAAGCTGGTCTTATATCTCTTTGTAGTTGTAAGGTATGTGTATACCCATTTCCTGTACATATTATAATGTATGACCCAGCTGTGGTCTTGTTTTTGAACATGTATATGTACAGATGATGAGGATGTATATATGTATGTTTCCTCCTGATCGTCTCTGTATGATTATGTTGTGTATCTGCCTATAGTGTTGTTATGTTTTATCTGGATCAGCAGGGGCATGTTTTATGTTCTTTTTATATATGGTTTTTATATTCCATTCATAATGTAATCAAGATAAACGATTCTATCGCTTCCGCACCGCGCTTAGTTAACGCTGATAGCGTGTTATGTATATCATTGATGATAACATGTCGGAGACGTCCGGGGTGTTACACCCAAGTTTAGCTAAAGTCACTAATATATGTAGTGACTGAGTTTTGAAAATAAAATGGGTCACAAAGAAACCTAACAATCTAATTATTTGCTATTTACAACCATGAAAGTCAAATTTGCAGCCCAAAATTACAAGTGCAGAGGTGCTAACTTCAAAGCTTAAAATGACCCTCTAAATGATAGAATTAGCCTCAGTCTATGTCTAGCAAACTTGTATATCTTTTCATTATTTTTCCAGGGACTCCTAGAACGCTTCATTCAGAGATCGGTAGCACCCTATAGGTCCTGCACAAGTCAGATACGTCAAGTGAGCCAAAAATCCGAAAATATGCAACAATTAGCAATTAAGCTCACTTACTTGCCTAAGCCAAAAAATGAATTAGAATAGGAAAATAAAGGTCCAAGAGAGGTCAAATAAGCTAAGAAGGATAGAAAAATACTCAACTAAAAGCACTCTATCAACCCATACACAATCTCAAAGACAGAACAACTAGTTATAGAATGAACAGCCCTATTATAAGCAAATTCAACAAGAGGCAAGCATTCCTCCCATGTCTTAACATTTTTCTTGATGATTAACCTCAACAAGGCTGAAAGGGTCCAGTTCACAACTTTGATTTGTCCATATGTTTGTGGGTGGCAAGTGGTGGAGAAAAGAGCTTAGTACCCAACTTATTCCAAAGGGTCCTCCAAAAATGGCTAAGGTGTTAGATACAGGAGGAGCTGGAAAGGATCAAGGAGCTGAGACTCTTAGGCATGGATATGTTTTAGCTTTTATATGTCATTCAATTGAAGGAATAAGTAATCTTTAGATGTCTAAGTAAGTCATCCTATGATCCATTGCATTGCATAAACACCATTCATAGTCTTGCATAAGTTTTGTGAAGAAAAACCTTTTCTTTTGATGATTGAATAAAAAGTCAAGTGTTCAAAGTTTAAGTTTTGGAAAAACTATTTTGCACTGCTTTAATCGATTACTAGAAATGATAATCTATTACTTAAGCTTTGAAGAACACTTTAATCAATTACAGTAATATGGTAATCGATTACACTTTACAAAGTCACAGAAATGTCTTCCTGTGATAATCAATTACAATATGTGGTAATCGATTACTTGGCAGGTTTTTGGAAACAAGACTTCCTATGTTAATCGATTACATGACAATTTAATCGATTACTTTGTTCATATATCTTTTCTAGAAATCTCAATAACAATTTAATCGATTGAATGTGTTAACAATCGATTACGTAAGTAATATTAATCGATTACATTAATGTTTTAATCGATTACTTAGTGTTTGCCCCCACCAATTCTAAATCTTCATGTTACTTTAAAAGATTTCATTTTGGGCAAGATTCTAAAGAAGTTCTTGGAGAGAATGAGCTAAAATTGTTTTTATTCAACCTTGGTTCAAGATAAGTAATCATTTGCATTCATCTACATTGGATCATCAAGTTGTCTCTCTCTATTCAACTTTTTTTGTAAATTTGTTTTAGAATTTCATCTTGTTTGTAACTATTACAATTAGTTTCTTAAGGCTTGTCTAGAATAGGTTTTTCTAGAGGGAAGAGTAGAGAAGGGTTTCTCTATGTCTTGATCACAAATATTCTAAGGGAGTTAGATTTCTTGTTCTTAATCTAGGTTTGATTGAGAGTGATTGTATAAGCTTGTAAGAAACAAAGATTGTGAATAGTGGAACTGTAACTAGTTGGTTAGGAGAACTGGATGTAGCTTCTCAAGGGTGAGAAGTGAACCAGTATAAATCTTGGTGTTGAATCTCTTCTTTATCTCTTCTTGTTACAATTTTCATTCATTGGATTATCATTTCACAATCAATAGAAATATATTTTGCAACCATTGCTTTCTTTAAAGATTGGTATTTGATTGACTGAAAGTTTTTTAAAAAGTTGTTTTGTGATATGATCCTTTATACTCTGATTGTTTTAGAAAAAATTACTTGATCAAGAACAACCAATTTACCCCCCTCTTGGATATTGTGTGTTGTTCATACTGTTTTCATAAGGAACTTACAATCCCTATCAGAAAACAACACTTTGGAGTGTATAGGCCATGTGGCAAAACTTTTGATTTAGCCCTTTTACAAACTATGCATCTAGCACACTACTTATGCACATCGCGCCACATTCCGGGCCAATAGAAATGCTCGTGCAACATACCCAAAGTCTTTTGTATCCCAAAATGACCCATCAGTACGCCCTCATGTGCTTCTCTCAAAAGAAATTCATGTAAAGAACATTTAGGCATTGATAACGATTGTCGAATCGCTACAAAACAATTAAACTACGTTAATTCTGTAGCACAAGATTAATCTAGGTCAACTCAGAGACACGATCAATTTGGTTCCAACTTCAATTCACTAATAAACAATAGGGGGATTTTAATCAAACAGTTTGTAGGCAATGAACAAAAATTGCAGAAGCACAAACAAGAATTGAAGAAAAATGCAGAAACTAACAAAATTGATAAAAGGTGTTGTAAAACATATTCAAGAATATCAATTCAATTAACCAAACCAAGCAATACAAATTATCATAGTTTTCATATAATGATCATATTATGAAGGTTCATTCAATATCATTAGAAGCAGTTCAATCGAATTAACTCCTAAATCAATTAAAATCACAAATCTGATTGAAATATCATCCAAATAATATGTGATTAAAATTCAAAATTAGGAAATAAATCTATAAACTAATTCGTTCTCAATCCTAAACATATTCATTATCATGAAATCAAAAAGAGGATTGAAGAAGAAGATGAACATTCACATAGAAATTAGAATAATAAACCAGAACTCAAATTCTCCTTGCTTGGACTGGATCCTTAGATTGATTAATTATTTAGCCTTCCATGATCATCATCAATGTAAGAGCCACAAAATTTGTATGAGAAAAATAAAAGAACAGAGACGAAAGGAAGTAGAAAAATAAAAAACAATGAAGAACAATTGAGAGAAAATGAGAGAAAAGGTTTTAATTCTGAAAACTTCTAAAAGAAACTACAAATTTTGTTTGTGCTCAAAAAATAAAGTGTGTCTCCTCAATAACTAATTGCACTAAGATATAGTGACTGGGTCAGTAGGAAAGGATGGGCCATGATTAGGCCCATCTAATCTAACTAATTACTAATTGCACCAATTCGCAGCTCAAAACTTGAATGCAAGGGTTCTGACTTCCAAGCCTAAAATGACCCTCAAAATGATAGAATTGGCCTCAACGTATCTCTAAC
The DNA here is from genome assembly GCA_007407185.1 of Glycine tomentella. Lineage (NCBI taxonomy): Eukaryota > Viridiplantae > Streptophyta > Magnoliopsida > Fabales > Fabaceae > Glycine > Glycine tomentella. The sequence continues at coordinate 291,810 of PYAF01005421.1, read as the reverse complement.
AAAATTGTAGATATTTTCCTTATCTTTCCAAGGACTACTCATATGCACCATTTGGAGTTTTGTAGAGCTCTCTAAGTCCTGCACAAGGAAAATAGGTCAAGTAAGCAAAAAATCCAAAAATAAGAAACAATTATCAATTAAGCCCATTTGTTTGCCTAAGACAAAAACTGGGTTAGAGAGAGGAAATAAAAGTCTAAAAGAATTCAAATAAGCTAAGAATAATAAAAAAAATATGAAACTAAAAACACTCAATCAACACACACAAATATTTTTCTTTGAAAAGAAACCCATCATGCTTATAATACCCATCATGCGCCCCCCTTTTCGCACGCAACATATATCTCACAGCTTCAAACTAGATTCACCCACATTGTGAATCACTTGCTTGGACTTGGAAAAACTTTTGATGCAGAAGAATTGAACATCTAAATTCTCAAGTGTCTAACAAGGGATTGACAACCTAAAGTCATAGCCATTAAAGAGTCTAAAGATCTATGTCAAATGTCAATGGCAGCAATGTTTGGTAAGCTTTTGGAATATGAGCTTGAATTATCTCAACTAACAAATAATGAAGATGCAGATAAAAAGCACAAGAGCATTGCATTAAAGGCTGCACCTTCAAAGATAGAAGAAGATGATAGTTCAAGTGAAGAAGAAGATGATGAGAATGTCAATCTCATTGTTAGAAAGTTTTCCAAATTTTTAAGGAAGAACAAGGGCAGAAAGCAACCATTTCAAAAGAAAAGGAATGACTACAAAAACAAGAACAACAACTCCTCCTCAATCACGTGCTTTGAATGTGGGAAGCAAGGTCATATAAAATCAGATTGTCCCTCATTATCAAAGAAGCCACAAGTGGAGCAGAAATCAAGAAGAGAAGGGAAGCAGAAAAAGGCTTACATTGCTTGGGAGGATAATGAATCAACAAGTTCTGAATCCTCATCTGAAAAAGAAGTTGAAGCTCACCTATGCCTTACATCCACCATCAATAGAGATTGTGAATCATCAAGCACAGAATCAGAGGTAAATTCTGAATTTGATAGTGTTGTTGATACATTTCATGAGATGCATTTAGAAGCTCAAAGACTAGCAAAAGCAAACAACAAACTTAAGAGTGATCTAAGGTGGCATGTCTCCAAACTTGCTGAATTGCAAGATGAGCTTTGTAAGTTAAAAGAAGATCATGATAAGCTTCTCTCAAGTTACAAAGAGAATGGATGTACATGTTCCTCAGCTAATTCTAAGGTTGATGATTTCAATAAGTTGCAAAAAGAATTTGATGATTATAAGCTATGTGTAGGAAAAGAAAACATGTTCTTACAAACTGAAAATAGTTATTTGATTGATTTGTTGAGAAAGTATTACAAAGGCAAATGCAACTTAGATGAATTACTAAGTGTGCAAAAGTTTGTTTGTGATACTTATGGATTGGGATATAAACATGGAGCTAGAACTCAAAATAAGCTTGTGTTTGTACCTCCAAAACATAAGAATCAAAGGCAGCATAATCAATCAAATCTCTATCAAAGATTTACTCATGCCAAATCATCAAAGAATCTTACTTGCAATTATTGTAATGGTGAATGTATATGGGTTGAGAAAAGAAAGAAAACAACTAACCCCTTTGGACCCAACTTAAATTGGGGACCCTATCTCTCTTTTAAAATAACTTGTGCAGGTGTGTCTTAGAGCAAAATCTTCAACTTGGTACCTAGATAGTGGATGCTCAAGACACATGACTGGAGACATATCCATGCTAACTGATGTTGTACTTGAAGAAAGAGGACATGTTACATATGGGGACAATAATAAAGGCAAAATAATTGGGCAAGGAAATATTGGAGACAGCTTGTCTACAAAGATTAAGGATGTGCTTTATGTTGAAGGGCTGAAACATAATTTACTAAGCATTAGTCAATTGTGTGACAAAGGATTTAAAGTCATCTTCAACAATGAGACTTGGTTGATACATGATGGCAAAAGTGGCAAAGAGACACACATTGGTAAGAGAAAGGGTAATATCTATGTCTTGACTATTGATCATGCATTCATACATAAAACTGATTGCTTGATGAGTAAAGTGAATGAAACATGGTTGTGGCATAGAAGAACATCTCACATAAACATGCATCATCTTAAAAAGTTAATTAGAAAAGACCTAGTAATTGGTCTACCCAAGCTTAAGTTTGAAAAGGACAGAATTTGTGAAGCATATCAAAGAGGGAAACAAACTAAAAACTCTTTTCAAAGTAATAATATGATTTTTACTTCTAGACCTCTTGAATTGCTTCACATGGACTTGTTTGGTCCTTCTAGAATCATGAGTTTAGGAGGAAATTATTATGGACTTGTTATAGTAGATGATTACTCTAGATACACATGGACATTTTTCTCAAGATCCAAAAGCCAAGCATTCTCAGCTTTTAAGAAACTTGCCAAAGTTATTCAAAATGAAAAGGGCTGTAATATTGTTTCAATTAGGAGTGACCATGATGGTGAATTCCAAAATGAACACTTTGAAAAATTTTATGAAGATTTTGGAATTAATCACAATTTTTCAGCTCCAAGAACACCACAACAAAATGGTGTTGTGGAGAGGAAAAACAGATCACTAGAAGAAAGAGCAAGGACTCTTCTAAATGAAACAAAATTACCTAAGCACTTTTGGGCGATGCTGTGAGTACGGTTTGTTATACTCTTAATAGAATTCTCATAAGGCCTATTTTAAAGAAAACTCCTTGGATTTTGTTTTTGCTGAAGGTATTTTTTTTAATTAACATATTCTTTTAACATATCATATATATAATTTAATATAAAAATAAAATTTGCGTTACCAGAAAAAAAGAGAAGGAGCCATAAAAAAGGACATCAGATTCCATTGTGTCTTCCACAATGGAATCTGATAAGTGAGATTCTGAGAAATTGCTTACATAATTTTCTTCTGTCCTAAGAAATTATTCATCGAAATAATGATTTACTATTAATATCGACACATCTGAGATTGCTAAATGTTCAGGAGTTCTTCTATTCAATCCTTTTCCTTCTCCTTGTTGCTGGATATCTCGATAAATCTGACCCCTTCCCCTATTCCGCTTACGTATATAGGATATTTTAAGAAATGAACATCTCTCTTAGGAAAGGTGATTTCATTATATTTTTTACCAGGAACATGGCCTACCACAAGAATACTTTTTTTTGTAGGGCGATAGTTTTGAAAAGACATAAAGGGAGGAAACCAAACATCTCTCACTTTAAGGTATTTGGTTGTAAATGCTTTGTTTTGAATAATGGTAAAGACAATCTTGGTAAGTTTGACTCAAAAGCTGATGAGGCTTTCTTTCTAGGCTATTCCTTGCAAAGTAAGGCTTATAGGGTCTTTAACAAGAGAACTTTGTGTGTTGAAGAGTCTGTACATATTGTATGTGATGAATCTAACCCTTCTCAAGAAGAAGTTTTGAGTGATAATGATGCAGAAAACAAAGAAGAAAGACAGCAGCACATAGAAGCCAAACAGCTGGAAGAAGATGAAACAAAAGAAGATATAAATTAAGGAACACCTACACCTAAACACAAGGATTGGAGAACCTCAAGAGACCTCTCATTGGACAACATAATTGGTGATGTATCAAAGGGAGTATCAACTAGATCTTCCTTAAGAAATCTTTGTTGCACTATGGCTTTTGTATCACAAATTGAACCTAATAACATTGAACAAGCCTTATTAGATGAACATTGGTTGATTGTCATGCATGAGGAACTAAATCAGTTTAAAAGAAACAATGTTTGGGAACTAGTACCTAGATCTTCCACTCACAAACCTATTGGCACAAAGTCGGTATTTAGGAACAAACTGGATGAAAGTGGCATCATAATTAGAAACAAGGCTAGATTGGTTGCAAAGGGTTACAACCAAGAGGAAGGTATTGATTATGATAAAACTTATGCTCCAGTTGTTAGGCTAGAAGCTATTAGATTACTCCTTGCATATGCATGTGTAATGAACTTTAAATTGTTTCAAATGGATGTGAAAAGTGCATTTCTTAATGTTTATATTGATGAAGAGATATATGTTGACCAACCTCCTGATTTTGTAGATCATCAATATCCTAACCATGTGTACAGATTAAGAAAAGCATTGTATGGATTTGAACAAGCTCCAATGTCTTGGTATGAGAGACTAAGCAAGTTTTTGCTTAATCAATTATTCTCAAGAGGAGAAGTGGACAAAACTGTGTTCATCAAAAGGAAGAACAAAGATATGCTTATGGTACAAATCTATGTTGATGATATTATTTTTGGTTCTACTAACCATTCCATGTGTAAAGAATTTTTAGCAAGCATGCAAAGTTAATTTGAAATGTCTATGATGGGAGAGCTTACATTCTTTCTTGGCCTTCAAGTTAAACAAATGAAGAATGGAACTTTCCTAAGTCAATCAAAGTATTGTTTGGAAATGTTGAAGAAGTTTGAAATGGAGAGTTGCAAAACTGCAGCAACTCCTATGGGAACTTCCACTTACCTAGATTCTGATGAAAGAGGAAAAAGTGTTGATGAGTCAAAGTATAGAGGGATGATTGGATCATTGCTCTATCTCATAGCAAGTAGGTCAGACATAATGTTAAGTGTTTGCCTATGTGCTAGATATTAAGCTAATCCAAAGGAGTCTCATCAAACAATAGTGAAAAGGATCTTCAAATACTTAAAGTCCACACCAAAAGTAGGACTTTGGTATCCCAAAGGTACAACAATCAATTTAATTGGTTATTCTGACTCTGATTTTGCATGATGCAAATTGGATCGAAAGAGCACAAGTGGTACTTGTCATATTCTAAGAAGCTCTTTAATTTCTTGGCAATGTAAAAAACAATCTTGTGTAGCCTTGTCAACAGCAGAAGTTGAGTATATATCAGCTAGAAGTTGTTGTGCTCAAAGTCTATGGCTGAAGCAACAACTTCAAGACTTTGGTGTAGAACTTCATCAAATTCCACTATTATGTGACAACACAAGTGCAATAAATATTTCCAAGAATCCAATCATGCATTCCAGGACAAAGCATATTGAAATAAGGCATCATTTCATCAGAGATCATGTACAAAAAGGTAACATTAAAGTTGAGTTTGTTGATAGTAGGAATCAATTGGCTGATATCTTTACTAAACCTTTGGATAGGGAGAGATTCTTTACATTGAGAAATATGCTTGGAATTTTGGATGAGTCAAGTGTATACTAAGTGACATTTCTATGATTACTTTCATTGATTATGACTGAACTAGACGTTGCATGATTAATAGCAACTCAATTTGATGTAAGGATTACATGATGTATGCTGCATAAATTTTGTTTTAGTGTGTAAAAGCTGATATAATCGATTACCATGAGTTCTTAATCGATTATTTGATCATTCTGTGCAATTTTAAAAATAAGTCAAAGTTGTTGTAATCGATTACATCATCAGATTAATCAATTATTTTCACTTCGTATTCCAGAAAAATCTTGTTAACTCTGGAATAATCGATTAAAACGATAATTTAATCGATTACATGAAGTCTGTAGGCTTTTTACAAATTCTGGAACTTCCTGGAATAATCGATTACCACATCGAGATAATCGATTATTCTACCTCTGCTGGTCTGAAAATTCTGTCTCATTCTGTCTTAATCGATTAAAACAAGTTATAATCGATTACACTTCATCTTCAACAAGCCATTTGCTCTGATATAATCGATTACATCAAATGTTAATCGATTACATCATTTCTGAATTGTGATTTTTAAGTCAAATAATCGATTACACTATTTAAATAATCAATTATTGCAGCAATTACTACAAAATCTGACAGTTTTCAAAATTAACCAACTGCCGTTAAGCGCGATTTGTTGTAATCAAAACCATTATGGACGTGATTAAAGTCACAACAACCATATTTTTCAAATTCTCAACTGCTCACAAGCTTGAACTTGCCTATAAATAGAAGTATTGTGAAATTGGTACCTCACAACCAAATACACTCTGTTTTCTCATCTTCTCTTAAACTCTCTAAATCTAAGTGTCTATCTTAATCTTTTGTGTTTTTTATTCGTACCCTTTTGTATCCTCATTATGTCTACATCCAAAAGAGTCAAGAGATCCAAGAGAAAAGTTGATGCTCTGCCTTATAATCCTGTAATTCATAGGCTTGATCATTGGTTCACTAATGAAGCAGATAGAATGAACTACATGCAGTTCAATGCAACCAAACTCCTTTGTCCACCCAAATTCTTAAATCCTGCTTGGTTTATTCAAGAAGGTTGTCAGTTTCCTCACCTTTTAGAGCAACAAGGATTAACCAAGTTTGTTCAAATGAAAGGGACATTTTACCCTGACTTGGTTAAGGTCTTCTATGCCTGTTCCAAAATTACTATGCATGGAACTATCCTCACTCAAGTAAATGGTGTTGTAATGGAGATTACACCAGAAATATGGCAAGAGGTAGTTGGTATCTCCTTTGATGGAGAAAGAAGATTTGAAGAAGAAGCTGAAGGTTATAACAAAATGGAAACTTATAGGAGCATGCTTATTGATCTTCATATGAATCTGAGATTGAGGTTAAGCACTAGCCCTATGACTCATGAGGATAGGTTGCTGCACTACATCATCACCTATATTCTTACTCCAAGGACTACAAATAATGCTCAAGCTACGGATGATGATCTTCAAGTGCTATATGGACTGAAGAAAGGAACAAAGCTTAACTGAATTCTGATTATTCAAGAAGTAATGCAGGAATCTAAAAGGCTAGTAAGCTATCCTTTTCCTTATGTTGTTTTGGTCTCTAGATTCATTGACTATTTTCAAGTTGATGTATCAAATGAAGTCATGGATGACACCAATTCAAGCAACAGTCAAATTAAGGAAAAACATCTCACAAAGCTTGGTATGGTTAAAACACCCTATGGCTGGCAAATGGCAGGACAACTTGTGCCATTAAATGAGGAAGAAGAAGAAGAAGAAGGAGATGATGAAGAAGGAAATCAATTGGGAGATGCTGAGAAGTTCAAGAAGAACCTGCGCCATCTGAACCGCATTACTCATCATTTGAATCCTTAATGATTCAGAAGATGGACGCATTGTTTTCACTCCATCATGAACAAAGGGATGAAGTGAATACATCTCTTGAAGAACTTAAACAAGGATGAAAATTATAGAAGATAAGATTTTTAGGGATGAATCCAGGATGGATTAGGTCTTATCTTAGCCTGTTCTAGTTTGTTTTAGTTTGTTTTGTTATGTTTTGGTATTTCCCTTGACTTTTAAATGAATTTAATGTATTTCTTTTTCAATTCTTGTCTATCCCTATTAATTTTTAATTTGATATGCCAAATAGGGGGAGTAATATGAAATTGATAAAAAGAATAAAAAGCAAAAAGCAAGGAATCTTTAAGTCAGGGGGAGTAATGAAATAGTTATGAAAGTTATGCTATGTGTTAACTAAGAGTTATGAAAGCTATGAAAGCTATGTTATGTGTTAACTAAGAGTTATGAAAAGCTATGATATGAATTGATGAATGATATGAATGATTAAAGAATTGATTGTATGAATAATGAATTTTTGTAAAGCATCAAGATTTGGATTTAACACTTGATCTATGCAAGTGCTGAGAAAGTTTTTCAGGTAAAAAGCATGTTTCATCAATTAAATATTTGGCATGCTCAAATCAAAAAGGGGGAGATTGTTAGAAATGAAGAAGATTACAAGTAATCAAGATGAGGAAGATTACAAAGAATCAAGTAGAAGAAGATTACAAGTTTTGATTTTACATGCCCACTCAATTGATGGCATATGTAATTGTTTAAGCTTGGTTCAAGGAGTTAAAGCCTTATATTCCTCACTTAGGTTGGTTGATTCATGCATGCATACATTCATTAAATCATGTTTAAATCATATGAAATCATTTAATTAATTGGTAAGTTTTAAAGGAAATAAGATTTTCATAAAAATCATTTTTTACAGTTTTAATCGATTACCAAAATGATATAATCGATTAAATGCATATAGACAGATCTGCATATTGCCTTCAGAACACTTTAATCGATTACCAATAACTCGTAATCGATTAAATATGCTTGACTATGTTAAGTCGTTCTGTGATAATCTATTACATCATGGAATAATCGATTATCTTAGTCTCAGCATAATTCACAGAAGCATTTTTTTTATCTGGTTTAATCGATTACCAGATTGTTATAATCGATTAAATATGCATTGTTGAGTTTTTCACACTTCCTGTGATAATCGATTACAGTAGTGTATCAGAAAATCTTGATCTCCTGGAATAATCGATTACAAGAAGGATTAATCGATTATTTGTTCTTGAGATTTTTTCCAGATTTCTGATGAACACTTTAATTGATTATATTAGAAATTTAATTGATTACATCAGTTAAAATAATCAATTACAGTAACGGAATAATCGATTACAAGTAGTTAATTCTGTTTTTATAAATAGAAGGAGCTTATTCTTAATTTTCAAACAAGTCTGGTGAAAATCATTTTTTGAGAGTTCTAAAATCACAAAAGCACAATAGAAACCAAAATTCAAAAGAGAATCAAGAATCATGAAGATTGTCATGTGTTGAGTCATCTACTACATAATGTGAAGATTGTGTTCAAGTATTTGTCAAAAGATTTCATCAAGAAAGATCATTGCATTCATTCTCAGTTTGGTTTGATCATTTAATTTTGTTCATTGCACTGAGGAATTAGAGGTGATATCTTTCTTGAACCATTTGCTTAGTTGTTTTGATTAATATTGTGTGATTTTGTTGTTGGTTGTTCATATAACAAATTGTGATCTTTAAAGCTTGACTAGATAGGTTTCTAGTGGGTAGAACAGAGACGGGATCTCTGGTTCTTAAATCTTTTGAAAAGTCTATAGGTTTAGATTTTGCATTTTACCTAGGGAGGGTAAAAGAGATCTTTGTAAGCTTGTAAAGATGTTATATTTGTTATAGTGAAATCTCTAATCAAGGCTAATTAGAAGTAAACTGGATGTAGCCTCTGGGGTTGAGAGGTGAACCAATATAAATCTTGTATGTGATTGAATATTTCTGTTCATATTCATATTATTCTTGAAATATTATTTTTGTTCATATCACAAAATTGGTCATAGCTCAAGAGTGGTTTGATTGAGATAAAGGTGAATTCAGAAGTTTGATTTCTTAATTGGTTTTAAGATACGATCCTTCTTTCAAGACTTCTGCTGTATTAGAATTTTTTTTAAAAGAAATTTTAAAAACTCTGAGGTAAAACCAATTCACCCCCTCTTGGTTATTTGCATAAGTGTTCATTATATTTTCATGCTCACCAAGCGAGTGATTGTCACATTGGTGCAACTTCCTCCATCTATGATCAAGGAGCACATTTGCCCTTGAATGACACATCTTGTGTGGAAGATGTTTTCTCTTTGGCTCTGGTCATCAACCACAATCTGGTTTCCCAAGAGCCTTCTTACCATTAACAAGTCACCTTCCGGAGCATAAGCTTTAGAATCATCTTTGTCCTCACTTGTAGGTTTTTTTCAGGCATGAGTCACTAGAAATGTACCCATTGTCCCTTAACACCATGACATACTTATTTGGGCATGGTGAGGCGATGTGCCCATTGCCCAAGCACTTGATGTTCCTAGCTTTTTGAGTGACAGAAGAAGAAGAAGCATTATTAGTAGAAACCAAAGGTCTAGAGTTTTTAGAGATTTTACCTTCCTTGGCCCATGCGGATGGATCTTCTTTGGGTTGTCTATCTTTCCAAGAGGAATGCTTGAATCTTGAAGAAGGTTTTTGGTTATAATACCTCATTTTGAGTTGTTGCTCAACTTTGATCGCTTGATGGACTAAGTTCCCAAGCTCGATATAATGTTGTAGCTCCACAACATCTTGTATGTAACTATTGAGCCCATGTAAGAAGTGCACCATGGCGGCTTCTGGTTCTTCAACAACATTCGCTCGTACCTAAGCAACCTCCATCTCCTTGTGATACTCATCCACACAGTTAGTCTTTGGAGCTTATTGTGAAGCTCCCAATGTTAATCGGGAGGAACATATCTTTTTCTTGTCATTGCTTTCAAAAAATCTCCCTCCAAGCATTCATCGATTCATTTCCTATTCTCTTTCTCTCCATTTGTAGTTGGTCCCACCAAATTAGAGCATAGTCCGTAAATTCTATGGCTGTCAATTTCACCTTTTTGTCTTCTCTATAGTTATTGTAGTCAAAAAAATTTCTCTATTTTCATCTCCCACTCCAAATAAGCCTCGGGGTCATTCCTCCCTTGAAATTTAGGTATTTTAATTTTAACCACATCAAGTCTTTCATCCTTCTCATTTCTCCTCCTAGGTCTTTCTTCTCTATTACTTTCCCTATGCCTCCTTTCATTCCTTCACCTATCCTCACGCCTCTTAAGACTCTCTCTCTCTCTCTCTTCATCTCCACTATCACTCCTTTGAGTGAAGGTTCTAGACCTACGCCTTTCTCTTTTATCCATCATCTCCTCCATCCTTCAATTGTGCTTTAACATTTGAGCAAATTGATTGGTCAACTCATCTAGGCAATCTTGCATTGCATCAGCTCTAGGGATGGGAGAGGTACTAGAACCACTAACTATCATATAGTAGTATGAGGAAAAAATGAACATGACCTCACCACTCTACTCACGTGTTTCACTCAAAAAATGACAACTCGTGTTTTCACTAAGAAAATGACTTTTGATTTTAATGTAAATGCCCTTGCCTTTTACCACTCAAATTTCTCTTTAGGTTCTTAACAAGATCAGCCACGTTTCAAAATCAAAAGATTTTTTTTATATAAAAATTGTAGCAACCCTCACAAGAGTTGCTCACTGGATTCGCTGAACGAAAGAAAAACCACAAAGACAACAATCGAAAGGAATTTTAAAAGACAAACTAGAAAAGGTAACAAAGAAAGACACACTCAAATAAGAAGGCCAAACAAAGACAATACTGAACTAGAAAAAATACAGAATAACGTTATAGCACCACAAATAAACGTTCACAGTTGTCAAATGAATTAGTGCAAAGGGGTTTTCTTATGAAGCAATTTTTTAATTATTTTGACAATAAACATCTTAAAAGAAACACTTATGGTCTTCTCTTGTTTTTTTTTTTTAAAATTTGCTACCCCTTTTCTTGTTCACACTAACGCAAATGATTTTCGATTGATGCCCAATTGTGAACAGTAATGGTTCAATTCAAAATAAGGTGCAAAATATAACGAAGTTGTAAATTGTGCAAAATATAAAGAATGATAAATAAAAGAACAAAATGATAAAGAACGAGAAATAAAAGAACAGAATGATAAAGAATAAAAATGAAAGACATAAAAATAGGGCAGGAATTAAAGAACAAAATGTAAACAATGTAGTCACTCTGGACAGAATGGCAATGATCAAGAGATCTAACTGTGTATAGTGGATTATGGCACCGAAGTAACTAGTTATGCTTGGTGTAAGAAAGCAAAGGAACAGTACACACAAACACAAGAAATTGGCCAATTCTAGGATCCAGGCTCAAGATACCTACCACATGATATGAACCACTATGGGTTTTTTTTTTTTTTGTACGGATCGTCCTCGAAAAGGCTTCTTGTTATAACAAAGGAAATATGCTCTTGAAAAGAAAAGGTGCAAGCATTATGTATAATGTAGCACAAGAGAATGTATTGCACAAAGCGAAAGTTAAAACAAGCAAAACATGTAACTTAATAAGAACTTAGCGTCATAGTTCAAGTGCACGCCAAGTGTTTGATGAAGCAAAACAAAGATAAAAATAATATGAAGAAGAGTGCAGCACAAAAATAATGAGTTTAACAAAAACAAAATGTTAAAAAAAATAAAAGCGAAAAAGACGAATGGAAGAAGACACCACACCTATGAAGAGTGATAAATCCTGTGGGGATTCACCATAAAGGTTATAGAAACATTTTGTAAAAACCAAGGTTTGGTTCAATTAAGAACCTAAGAGGAACTTTCTCTCACACAACTCTTTAGAGTGCAAAGTTTTTATTCAATTCAAATGTGTCTAAATAAGACAAATGAATGGTTATGTATAGCCAACAAGTGGTGCATCTCTTCTCTTTCTTTCCAATGTGGGACTTCAGCCACATATTCCTAATTCAAAATTACACTAAAAAAAGACTAAACAAAAAGTAATTTTTGTCCATAACTTTGTTCTGAATTTCCTGTCCAATTTTCATCATCATAGATGCGGAATTAGGACTTGAGACTAGAAATACAACTTGTAGGAAATCTTTGGAGCTTTCGAACTCATTAAAGAACTCCTAAAACGGACATCTAGAACTCAAGTTATGTTTAAAACATTGGAGCAATCTAGGCTCTTCACTCATTGGTCTTTGGGCTCTTCACTCATCTGAATCAACTAGAGCAATTTGAGCTCTTTTCTGGGTTGGTTTTTGGGCTCAAGGCAAGGTTGATATCTTGGTCCGATGCTTGAGAAAGGAAGTAGTTCACTTCATGATCCAATGATTCTTGTGTTTCCTTTGATTTTTCCTTTGTCATGGAGCCTCCTAATCCTTGTAGTACACTGCTGAGCTTTCAGTCCGTTGGACTTTCTTGGTCCTCATCATTAGTATTCTCTAAAGCTTACTTCGACACACTTAGTCATCAAGTGTTTATTTGAAAACTTTGTTAAAACCTTGTTTTATCTCACATTGGATGATAGTCATTTGTTTTCACTAAAATTGTTTTTCACTCATTGGACAACACAGTCAGAATCTAGTGTGATCTTTTGATATTTCATATATTTTTTCCCTTTTGTTTGAAGGAGGAGGAAACATGTTCATATCTATATCTTTCATGAGAAAAGTTTGGTTTAATTTAGAAGGAGATTTTAGGGTGGTGTGGTATCAAATCTATAGTACGACATGATCCTAAAATGAACTTTTGCCAATTTTTTGGTGTGGATGGTCCTATAAACTCAGTGACAGGTAGTGGGTGGTGTAGAGCTCTACTTATGGAATATATGGAACACTAGAAATGCTTGTATCTTCAGTGAGAAAACTTTCGGTAGAGAGGATACAAATTCATATACTGACTTGTGTGATAGAGCCACATATCATGCGATATAGATACTATGATTTGATGTTTAGGAGTTTGCAAGGTGAATTCTTTTTGTATAGGGTCACTTTGGTTCTTGGGATATTTTGGATTTAATTGTCTATGAACTATTAAATTTCTAGTAACCTTGTTTTCCTTGGGACCCCCTTGTAAATGGGTTTTGGTACCCCTTGTACCTCCTTTAAATTTTTTTTTGCCTTCCATTTTTTTAAATTATTCACATAAAACTAAATAATTAAAATTAACCTTTCTTACTCTATACCATGAAGCACGTGAACCAGTTGTTAAAAAGGTCTTAAAATGCAGTTACAATAAAACTCAGTAGAAAAAGTTTTGCGGTAATGATCATACTAAGAACCAACTCAATATGGAATATGGTATATCATATTCAAAAAGAACCCAATAGGTGAAACTCAATTGATAACACACGTTGAGTTTGTGGGGGAAAAACTGGGTTAGATTCTTCCATAATACATCCTTAAGGAAGGACAATCAACTTTAAGTGTGACTAAGCCCAAGAATGAAGATTTGTCTCACAATTTCCCTAAAAGACTAAATGTGACACCTTTCTACCTCAAGAGACATACATTCATAATGATTATTGTGAAGTAAATTAAAGGAATGAGTAGTACAAGTGTCTTAAAACTTTTGTCCCACAGAAGAATATCACATGTGTTTCATCTCAAACTCTAAACTTCAAAAATATACATAAATTGTTTAAGCATCATTGACACTCCGAAAGTCATACAAACTGTTAAATATAACTAATACAAAAAAATTATGTTGCAAAACCAACACAAAAAATATTAAAACTCTAGCCCCGATGTCACATTATATCATAACTTTATAACCCATGAAAGTTGTTAAGGAACAAAACTAAGGCCCATGCCCTTCCAACATCATCATCAACATCCAACTGAACCTTACCTACAAATGACAATCAACCCAAACACAAACAAAAAGGAAAGAAGTGATATAAACGCACATCATGATCTTGGTATGAAATCAACTCATGGAGCCTTATACATATATGTAAGTCAATCACATTTATTAGATCAACACATACAACTTTAGATTCTTATGGAATGAAAGGCTTGCCTACTTATTCTCTTAATGCATCTGGAACCAGTCAAAACTCTTGCAAAAAAAGCTTAGGAGGACATCTATTCAATGGATTGTCACACTAAGGATAATTTGACACTACACTCTCAATCGAGATGAGACCGCTAGCAGCAGGTCAAGGTTATCTGCTTTACAAGTTCACTCTAACACATGGGATCGACATGGGCTATAAGGAGATCCCACACTAGATAAGACCCCCAAGGCAAGAGATTCACATGAACTCATTCATTACCTTACCAATTAGGCTCAACAACAACTTCCAAAACAACTTCTATCATGTCATGTGAGATATATGTGAAGCACATGGTTTTTCATACGCCTTTATCACATGGTGGGTCCTGTCCCACATAATATAGGGAAACATATGTTTCGTTTCATAGCATTACCATGGAATCACTTCATTCACATTATAAGTATAATATCATGCTCATCTCATCCTTCATAGATTTTCATAACAATTAGTCACATTTTCTCGTACATTACTACGACCTTCATAGAGTGTAAATATAATATATAGAGTTGTACTAATTCTATCAAGTTGCTTCTTATCTTGTTAGAAAACTAAGATAATTATCTATAACTTATATGTTGACCTAAAAATCTAGTTTACTTGTTTACTATGCCTAAAATTCAAAGCTACAAGCATGGACTACTATCTAATTCTAACAACTCGGTCTTTGCTCACTAATTTGATCATATCTTAAGTATCAGGAATTTGTTTTGAGTAAGACCAAAGCCATTGGTTAACTGATATCTATGGCTACATGCAACTATTATGAAGATCACAAAGTCTAATTTGGTCATCTTCCTACTCGTTTTTGGTTTGAACTTGATGTTTGCTATCAAGAAAATTAGCACGAGCATGCTGATATTGACCATGGTTGTGCTCTACATTTTTGTGAAATTGGAAGTGTAAGACATAAAAATCAATCACAACCATGCTCTCTTAGCATAACCATGCTAAAATCCAGCACAATCGTACTCCCTCAGATTAGGAAAATCTGAAAAAGAGGATAAGAAAAGTAAGCACAGGCATGCTCATTGAAGCAAGGGTATGATCATCATCCTACAGGTTGAGCACGAGCATGCTCATCATCCTACAAAATAATGTGAGTAATAATTTGTCCCCAATTATTGGTAATTAGTGTTGCATAACTTCACATTGTTTTATGCTTTATCTTGGTCACTACCTAAGCTTAGATAAGTGACGGGGAACTTTGTCCAAATTTAACCATCAAATTAAAAACTTGTAAAACTACGTTGACCTAATTATAATCATTTATATTTTAAATAATTTATCAAATATCCAATTCAATCCCAAACATTATCTCTACAAATTTAAATTATACTTTAATTATAGATATTCAACTAAATTGTCAATCAACTCAACTTACCAATATCATCTTAACGATAAAATTTAACATCAATGTAAATCTTAAATTTCTTCATTGCTAATTAACATGCAATTCAACCATAATTCCTCATTAAAATTGAAATTTGATCGTAATCTCGGAACACACAAAGCCCTCCCCCAATATAACTTCAGATAAAAAAATATATCCAAACCTTTAAAAATCAATAATCAAGTAACAAAAAATTAATTTCCTTAAAAAAAAAGTAAACAAATTTAAGAACATAATTTATTTGAATTTCATTAAATGAAGTCATTGAAGTGTTGAAAATATATTCATAAAACGTAAAGGAAGAAAGAGAGAGGGAACTAATTAAGTCATTAAACACAAGTAGTTAGTATTAAAGTTAATGTTAAATCATTGGGACACTAAGTTCTTTGTTGGAAATAATCCTTAGATGGAAGGGTATAATTGTAGTTATAAATGACGTCCTCTTCCTTCGCTGTGAACACGCTTGTGTTGAAAAAGTGCCAAAACATTTGCGCTAACTATTCTGTTGTCTTGTCCTTTTCCACTTATCACTCTTCACTTCTTAACTAACCTCAAGATGGAACCGGAAGAAACCGCCGCCGCCGCCGACGGAAGCAGCGACGAGGGGCTGCTCGGGCTAGACAGCGGCAGTGGCGGCGGTGGAAGGGACAGAGTGAAGGGTCCATGGTCGCCGGAAGAGGACGTCATTCTGAGCCGTCTGGTGAGCAAGTTCGGCGCGAGAAATTGGAGCCTCATCGCGCGCGGGATCAGCGGAAGATCCGGCAAGTCGTGCCGGCTCCGGTGGTGCAACCAGCTTGACCCCGCCGTTAAGCGCAAACCCTTCACCGGTACGTAATCGGTTGGAATTTGAATTTGAATTTGGTTTTGTTTCGGTTTGGTTTAATTTGATTTTTTTCGAAAATGTACCTTCCGAGTGTAGAGATGGGAATGCAGTAACAGAAATGATTTGAATTTTACTTATCGTAATGTTTTGTGTATTAAGATATTTTGTTTTCGAAGTTTGATGGTTTCGTGGTTCATTTTTTGAATTTGCTATGTGCATTATTGTTCCTTAATGGATAAGTCACACATTTTTGCTTAGCTGTTACCTTATGAATTATTATCATGTTGTTACCCAGGGTGATGGTGTTATTGAGATGGTGGTTGGTAGTTATCATTGGCTACAGGGTATGGCTACTAATTGCTGACTGATACCTGTGATTGTTGTTTGAGTAGAGAACTCTTTGTGTCTTGTACTTAAAATGGTTATGGCGGTGTACGCTACTGTGTGTTTGGTTTGGTCTTGCTCACAGGCTATGCGGGATTTTGTCGTTTTATAAGAGGACTCACATGGATTAGGACTTATGAGAGGCTGATCTTATTGTGGATAGGTTTAGTCTGACATTTGGAAAATTATGAACTTGATGTCCTGGATCGTCGTAAATTGATTTCTAAGTGAAGTTCATACTTAATATGGATATTCACTATACTATGATAGAAGTAATAGATGGGGGCAGGTGTACAATAGGAGAAAAGTCAGTTAGTGGGTCTGTAACTGTTGGTTAGTAACTGACAGTTAGTTAATTGAGGGAGGGAAATTATAAATAGAATAGAAAGAGAGGGAAAAGGGTTTGGGAAAATACTAGGAGATTGGTGTTCTCAAATTGCACCTGTAACATTGGAGCTAACAGCTTCATCTTGAATAAAAGTTCTGTTTCCTTTTCATATCTGAACCCAGTTCCTAACATACTATACAGTGTCTTGTCATGCACTGAGTTGTTTTTGTTATTTTTGGTTTTCAACATAGGAATTCCATTTATAATAATGGTTAAATAAAGTGTCTTTTGATCCTGAGTGCTGTTTTTTGTTTTTGTCTAGTTCCAACTTAAAATTTTCAGATTTTTTGGTCAATCCAAAGTTTTAAATTGTGATTGCAGTTGTGGTTACATCACAATCCTCATCGCTTCTTGATCCTGGGTTCAAAACCCACTGAGGCCAATTTGCTTCGTATTTAGCCTATGTTGTCCTTGCTGACACTAGATCATAGACCTCACTTTTAAAAAAGACGGACAAAAGAACAAATGCTAATTCAAAATAAATTATTCTCCAAAATTGAGATAAAATGGGCATCTCAGTGCACGCGGCTCTCACCTGGTGGGGTTTGGGGACTTTGAAATCAAGGAGACTATTTCCCAGATTTGAACTCATAACCTCTAGAGGTCACAAAGTGGAAACCTTACCATTTCGCCAAGGCTCACCCTCAAAATGATATAATGATAAATAACTTTTGAACCAAATACACTGGATGATAATCCCTGCCATTTTGTAAAGAAACCCAACATATATTGGCTTCCATTCATTATATACTTTAGGATGAGATTGTGTAATATTATAAAGGACAAAACTTTGGTACAGTAACTGATAGTACTTTTCTCCAATAAAATTATTACACTGGTTACCAAGATGTCAATTTTAGTTGCTGAGTGAAATCGATGGCTGCACTGAAGGTGGATACTTGACAGCACTTATTGAAATGAAATATGACCCTTGGTAATTTGATTGAAGAACAGTATGACCAATACTTATAGTACTATATCTTAGCTTTGACCCATTGTTAATTTAATTTATGGTTAGTTAGTTAGATATTTCAATTCTGTCATCACAGGTAATACTCCGTCTCAATTGTCATACTGCTTTTTGGAAGCACCAGCTATAACATATTCACATCGCTGATTGTTTTATACACATCATTTGTTGGGTTGCCTTTAATCAACTTGTGTCTATATTTGTGTACACTGATTTTAGGTCTGACTGTTGACTGGAGGGATGATGATCTGTATTCTTGTTGTCATGTGTATGCTGTATAGAAAGGACATTCATCAATAGAATACAGCTATCATGATCATAAAAGTGTAGTGAATTTAAAGTATAGAACATACTTATATGCTTATGCTCACAGTTACACCTAAAAATAGCATACACAATTTTAGATTATAAAACTGAGGTCGACAGGTTGTGAAAGAGCAACTGATCTTATGTATCTTTCATTTTTGGAGGTAAAAGCCTATTAGATAATGAAAAAGCTCAATGCTTGGGATAGGTTATATCATGTAAATAACTGTTAATAATGGTTAGCAATGATAATCAAGAATGTGGTATTATGAATACATCTCATTTCATTTGTCAAACTGTCTCTGCTTTTGTTTGTTGACCATTAAAATTTAGTCCTCTTTTTTGTGCTAATTTTATATCTAGCTATGTATGATATTAAAAGTTTAATTGCAGTTTCCAGCAACAATTATATTATAATAATTTCAGTATCTAAAATGAGAATCCGCAGACCAAAATGGCCTTTGGGAAAGAATGAGATTACAGAATCCTTTATTAATTTTTTTTTCTTTTTCTAAAAACTCAAGTACCTCACTTTCAATACTAATCACCAGCTGCAGTAGCAACAACAACAACAATCATCATTGTCATCATATAAGAATACTGCGAAGAGAGTCTGTTTTTTTTGGAACATTTCTGTTCCCTTGTGATAAATCTCCTTACTCTCACAGATGACTTTTCTGCAACCTGCAGTAACGAATAAGCCACAATTTTTTTGTTTTGTGCAAATTTGCTCACCTGGAACAAATAATAACTGCCTACATTATCTTATCACACAAGTCATAATAAATCCAATGTACAGGAAACATGCATTCCATTGAAATATGTTGGTAATCTACATCACAGCATGCATTGTATGCCACATTAGAATTATATGATATATTTACTTAGAAAGTTTTGGATTTCATCTATTAAATCTCATCATGTTACTTTCCTAAAGATATAGGCTTAACAAAATACAATTCTTTTCAGATGAGGAGGACCGGATGATAGTTGCTGCTCATGCAATCCATGGGAACAAATGGGCAGCCATTGCCAGGCTTCTACCAGGAAGAACAGATAATGCCATTAAGAACCACTGGAATTCCACTCTGAGGCGCCGTGGAGTTGGACATGATACAATTAAATTAGAATCTGGCAGCTTCATGGAAGATGTTAGCTTGGAGAAAGCAAAAGTATCATCAGAAGACACTCTATCATATGGGGATGTTTCTTTGAAATCCTCAGAAGGGAGAGATGTCAGTTCTATGGAGATCATGGATGATAAATCTGATGGCAAAGCACAAACAGAGGGCCAATTACACCATGAAGTCAAGGACCCACCTACCCTTTTTCGGCCAGTAGCACGCGTGAGTGCTTTTAATGTATACCAATACCACTCATTTGATGGTAAGCAGCCTTCAACATCAATTCCAAGATCTGTTCCAATGCAAGGACCCGTTTTTCAATCATCAAAACCAGATATGGAATTTTGTAGAATGCTTGAAGGAATTTGTGGTGACCAGTCAGTGCCTCACCAGTGTGGCCATGGCTGCTGTGCTGCTCCAAATGGTAGAAAGTCCGAAAGCTCTTTGTTGGGACCAGAATTCATTGAATTTTCAGAACCTCCATCTTTCCCAAATTTTGAGTTGGCTGCAATAGCTACAGACATTAGTAACCTTGCTTGGCTTAAAAGTGGGTTGGAGAGTAGCTGTGTCAAAATAATGGGCAACACCTCTGGCAGGGTAGTATCTAATGGATCTCAAGTAAATATTGGCCATTAAAGTGCCAAATAGATCATCATTCCTATTCTGAGTGAGGACTGGATAATGGGTATGATAAAGGCTTTCGTAATGACAATCTATTTTCCTTCCAAATGTAATTAGGCAATCAAAGTTATGTGAATCACTGCTATAATGTGGATGGATTCACTAGGTAAAAGGAGGTTCATGAGTTCAAGGAACAATTATTTTGTTTTTTGGGTGTTGACTGATTAGGACTTGATTTGGGACACTGTAATTGCTAACAAATGTTCGTTGTAAAATAGGCCAATAGGGTAAAATTACTTGCATATCAGTCGGTTCGAGTTGCTGCTGTGAATGCTGTTCAGTTTCTAAGAGTAATTAAAGCTCATTCGTGTTAAAAGGCAATTGCAGCTTAGAGAAATCAAATCAATGCTGAAGAGTTATTGTTATATGTTGTGAATCACCTAGGCTTTACTAATGTTGCTCAAATATTGGTCATGCATGATTTTAAGTTCCAACTATCTCGTGCAATGCTTACTACCATTTACCATGCTATTATCATTGTTAACTACTCCCTGCTCTTAAATATAAGAAGAAAAAAAACATATTATTTTGTCTCAAATATAAGTTAATTTTAACTAATTTTACTTTATTTAATACTATTATTTATAAAATATTTTTCATTTAATTGATGTGCTAGTTTCAATGATTATTTCTTACTCTGAATATCAAGTTCCAATGAAGGGTAAGTTAAGGAAAAATTACTTTTTAATTGAAATTGATGCAATTGAATGGGGTTAATTAACTTTTTTAATTTGCGTGTCATATTTTTTCTTCTTATATTTGAGATTAGAGGGAATAAGTGTAATACTTGTATCATACCTGTCACCTGATCCATGTGATTGATCAATATAAAAATTGGTTTTTCATTTTAGATGTTTTTGTTCCTCTAGTTGTGACAAACTTTATTTACATCAAAGTTAGTGCTCATAATAATGGGGTATTGACTAATAACTACTCCCATGTGCTTATTATAAAGTAAAAACTAAAAGTGTAGTTTGATCCTTTTTATAAGGTTCTTAAAATGTTTTAGGCATTCATAATTTTTTCATTAAAGTACTTTTAAGAAATATCAATTCTAGAATGACGTGAAAGTGAGAGAAACGTAATTTATTAATATTTGTTGGTTTTGTTCATCGGGATAGTTTTGGAAGAAAAAATATATTAATTTAAGATAAATATAATGCTTGTAGAAGCAAATAATAAAAGGAGGGTTGAATTGTGTTTTTAGAAATTTAAAAACTTTTCTAAGATTGATAGCACATTTATCATCTAATATAGATAGACCTAAAACACTTAGATATCAAATTGTGTTAAATGATGATAAAAAAAAAGTTTTCTTTTTAAAACAAAACAAGATATAAAATCTTGTAGAAATTCAAGGAATATCAGTGGCTAATTATTATAAATATCATAAGTTTATTTGTTTCCATTATTTCCTTTTATAATGATTGATTTTGTAGTTAATTAGTTTCCTTTTTTACTCTTTGATCACTTGTATAATTTGTAATCGTTCCTTTTAGTGTAAATATATGAAAATCACACATTTTGCACATGGTATCAAAGCAGGCTTTCGTTCCTAACCTTCAGCCAAGGCTAAAACTGGTTTCTCGCTGTCTATATTCTTCCGCCATTTTTTTAAAAAATAAACCACCCTACTGTTTTAGCCAAAACCATCAGTTGTAGGGCTTCAATCATTAAACTGAGGGCACCAGTCGAATCAGCACAAAAATCCGAGCAGAATTGAGCCGATCCCAACACCGAAATCAGCTCCACGTGCCTTCACACAATCCTTCGGTGCATGTAGCCCACAAGCTGCCTTCCCGACCTCCGTTCTCCGCGCAATTCTCCAGAACACATTGTTGTTGCCTCTTTTATCTGTCTTGGGGGTCAAATCACTGTTCTGCGTACTTTTCATTTGTGGGTGTTTCTTTTCTTCATCCTTGTGTTAATTACTTCGTCGCTTTCTTTTGCTAGCGACTCTAGACGGGATGGACATCCTTGGTGCAATCACTGCAACAAGGTTGGTCACACATGAAAAAATGTTGGGACATTCATGACAAACCAACTAACTAGAAGCCTAAGGGGTCTAATAAAGGTCGAGCTTATCAGGTTTCCATTGAAGACAAACCTAAAGAACGTCACACCACAGGTGACTCTAATGGCATCACCATTCCTCTATCCCAGTATGATCAATTCCAGAAGCTCTTACATCAGTCCTTTAGCTCTCAACCTAGCACCACCACTAGCCTTGTAGTCCAACAAGGTACGACTCTTCATGTCCATAGTAGCCCTTGTTGGATACTTGATTCTAGTGCGTCTAATCACATGACATGTAATCCAACACTGTTTTGTTCTTATACCCCAGGCTTGAGACCTCACGACAAAACTAGCAGATGGTAGTTTCACACATATTTCTAGGAAAGGATCGATTAAACTCTTCGAGAATATTATGCTGACTTCTGTTATACATGTCCACTTCAGCTTGAAATTTTATTGCTATCAATAAATTGATTTCTGGTCTCAATTTTCATGTGACGTTCTCCATTCACAATTGTGTGTTTTAGGAACAAGGTTCGGGGAAGACTATTGGTAGTGCCAAGGAGGAAGAAGGAGGAATTTACTACTTTGAGGATGTTAAGTCTCAAGCAACCTTTGTGGAGAATGATTCTGCTTTTGTTTATGATTCTAGCACTAATGTGATGTTGTGGCACCATAAGCTTGGCCACCCTAGTTTACCTTATTTTAAAAAATTGTTACCTAGTCGTTTCATTAATAATATCATTTCTTTATCTTGTGACATTTGTCCTATTGCAAAGCAGTCTCGAGTCACCTATCCACCTCGATTCTACACAACATCTTCCCCTTTCTCCCTAATTCACAGTGACATATGGGGTCTTGCCCGTGAAAAAAATATCTTCGGTACTCGATGGTTTATCACCTTTATTGATGACCATACCAGGGTTTATTGGGTCTATCTCTTGAAGGAAAAATCAGACACTGAACATGTGTTTCGTCAGTTCCATGCCATGGTTTAGACTCAGTTCTCCAGCTCTATCAAAATCCTCCGCATTGATAATGGTAAAGAATATTTGAGTTCTGTCCTTGGAAAATTCTTATCCCATAATGGCATCCTTCGCCAAAGTTCATGTCCTAACACACCTCAACAAAATGGTGTAGCAGAAAGAAAAAATCGTCACCTACTAGAAGTTGCCTGGTCCCTTATGTTCACTATGAATGTTCCTAAATACTTATGGGGAAAGTTGTCCTCACTACATCATATCTTATTAATCGGATGCCTTCTCGTGTCCTAGGGTGTCACCCTTATCATGTCTTCTGACCTCCTTTCCGTCTACTCGATTAATCTCAACCCTATCACCTTCAGTGTTTGGTTTTGTTTTTGTTCACACATCTCTTAATCACAGGTCTAAACTTGACCCAAAATCCCATAAGTATGTCTTCATTGAATATTCTCCTACCCAACGAGGCTATAAGTGTTATTCCCCGATTTTGAGTCGAGTATTTATGTCTATGAATGTTCAGTTCTTTGAAACTCAATCCTACTTTCCCCAGCCTTTTCTTTAGGGGGAGATTTTGATGAAAGAAGAAGATAAGTTTGCTAAACTTACGAAACTCTCAACGTTACATCATTGTTCTTAATCAATAGTGTTGCATTTTGATCCTTTCCTCCATCCAAAAACAGGGGGAGATGCAAAGCCACAACCACAACACCAATTACTGGTTTATACTAGGAGACATCATCCTCAAAATGTAACTAATACAAAACCTCTACACTACCAAGAATCCACTCTCGAGTCCAGCTGCATCGGACAAGAAGTTATGAACTCTGATGACTTGCATATTTCGATTACAGTAAGGAAAAGTACTAGATCATGCACTGTTCATCCTATTTCTAACCATATCTCCTATGATAAATTGTCTTCAGGTCTTCATGCATTCAACACAACGTTGGATAACATAAGGTTACTACGAATATTCAAGAGGCACTTGCTGATCCTAAATGCAGACATGTTGTTTCTGAAGAGATGGATACCTTGGAAAAGAATGGAACATGGGAAACTGTGACACTTCCCAGAGGCAAACAAATAGTGGGTTACAAGTGGGTATTCATTGTTAAATTTAATTCAAATGGCAATATTAACAGGTACAAGGTAAGATTGGTTGCGAAAGGATTCACCTAAACATATAGGATAGATTATCAGGAGACCTTTGCACCAATAGCTATACTCAACACCATTCGAGTTCTTTTTTCCTTGGCAGTTAATCTTGATTGGTCTCTACAACAGTTGGATGTAAAAAACGCAGTCTTAAACGGTGAGTTGCATGAAGAAGTATACATGGATCCTCCACCTAATTTCAAGAAAGGAGTCGACAAAGTGTGTAAGTTGTGAAAGTCTCTTTATGAACTTAAGCAATCCCCAAGAGAATGGTTTGAAAAATTCACTCAAGCAGTTAAAGGGAAAGGATTTCTATAGGCTCACACCAATCATACCCTCTTTCACAAACGTTCTAAGGATGGTAAGATTGTTGTTCTTATTGTTTATGTGGACGACATAATTATTAAAAGTGATGACTATGAAGAGCTTAAATCGTTAAAAAATTATCTTGTGAATCATTTTGAATTAAAGGATCTTGGAGCTCTCATGTACTTTCTTGGTATGGAGGTTGCACGGAGTAAAAATGAAACCACTATCTTCCAAAAGAAATATGTTCTTGACATAAATATATTTATTTGCATATAATCAAAATAATTAAGAGTTTTAATTCATCTTTAAGACAAAGTCTTTTGACTTAATAATGCTCTCAATTAAATTAATAGTTTTTTTAAATCTCAATAACTTAATTAATTGGACCTTATAATAAGGATTAAATGGAGTATTTTTCTTGCTTAAAAGCCACTTTGCAAGATGATGTAATATAAAACTTGAAATAAATCTTTTTATATGTCTTGTTACTTTTAAAAATTTAATTTAAATGCATTGTTGTCTGAATATATTACAGTACTAAAAAATAGGCTTTTAACATCGATTATTTTGGACTTTCAACATCGAATTTAACCAATGTTGAAACCACCGACGTTAGACGTATCAATATTAACATCGATTTTTCAAAAATTGATGTTAACATACACTATACAACATTGGTAATTCCCAAAACCGATGTCGTATAGTAAAAAAATACAAAAAAAAGAAAAAAACAACATCCGTTTTGGTTAAAACCGGTGTTCTAAGGTGAGAAATAATATCGGTTTTGAAAAAAACGATGTTAAGTTGTGTATTCTGAAACACTTTCTACATCGTTTCTGAAAAAATTGATGTACAAAGTTCCTTTATAACATCGATTTTAGACGAATTGATGTTGATTTTGGCTATTTTTTTATATTTTACCCATTTTCACAATGAACCAACCAAAATTAATTTATAAAAAATATTAATTTTAAACTAAAATATTAAAAATATTATTTTTATTACAATATCACATTACTTAAAATCTAATAATATTAATTTAGAAAACGATTTAAATAATAGTTATCAGACTGTAAGGTATACATATTACTCATTATCAACTTACTCACATATATATCTTACCACAAAATAAGTAAAAACTAGATTTTTTGCATTTGAAAAAAAAAAAAAAAACATATTGTACAAATATGCATAAGATTTTTTTGCATATATATCATATGACTGTTATGATATCCTAAATGTCTAGCTGGAAAGCAAAATACACAAAAGAGACAAGAAATTATGAATATAAAAGCTAATATAATAAACATAAATATATAAATATGTATTACATAGGAAGGACAACACCAATTAATTAATAAATAAAAAGAACTCTTGTTCCAAATTAAAAATAGATAGAAAAAGTCTAAAGAAAGAAATTATCTCTACAAAAAAAAGAAATGATGATCCTCACACACACACACAAAAAAAATCTTAGTGACAAAAAGAAGAGAATAATCTTACAACAACTCAGATATAGTTAATTACTTTATCTTTCTTTCATTTTATTAGAATAGCAGTAGTCTCACCATCATATTTTATATTGATCTCTAATGTGAAAACTTTTATTACATGAGAAAGTAAAATTAAATTCCAATTATGAATATAGATTAATATGTATAAAAAATCTTTCTTATTGAATTATATATTGATCTTGCTCATAATAATTGATTATTGTTAGTTCAAGAGAATTTTGCATATATAAATATAATAAGTAATATATGTGACAAGAAGATAAATAAAGAAAAATAAAAAAAGAATATTGATGATCTATTCAAGATATATATAACATGATGTTTAAATATCATTATTCTTATTTTAATTATGTTTTATTTTAAAATTATATAAATAAGTGTTTATGTTTTTCATTAATAAAAAATCATGATGGTATAACATTTAATACATTAACCATTAAAAGTTTTAGATGAAAATATTTGATTAAATACACTCTACGAATATAAACTACTATTTTTTTCTAATAAAAAAATCTCTAATAATTCAATGAAGACAATAATTAGCAAAACCATATCTATTAGTAAAATTAGCAAAATAGAATTTAGTTGTTTAAGTTGGGAAAGGGGCATGATAATGACTAAGAATTACTAACCTGTACGTCAGCTTGTTTACGTCCATCATCACCAGAGCAATGTTTTTGGGAGATAATAGCTAATGTGGTAGTATAATAATGTTTCCAATGATTAAAAGTGGTTAAACAAACTATAACTATTATTTACAATGTCATGATTTGTGACTACTAAATACATTGTTCTAATGATTTTTTTTTTCTCAAAAAAATAGATGTACTATTATAAGAAAATTGGTTATAAAATGTTAGCGTTTTGGCGACAAATCAAGATACTTAAACTGCTTTATACAATTGTGTCATTTTCTACTGGTTGTGTAAGTGCCAAATAATAACTTACTGTTATGGACATAGTGATAATGATAATTACGAACACAAGTCATCACATATTCATGTCCTTAAATTGAATAATTAATTAGAAAGAAATTCAAAACTTTGGAGATGGTAAGTGCAGGGCTCCACTGTTACTTCTGGATATCAAGACAAATGCTTCCATTGCTATTAATGTTTGGATGAAACACCTATTAATGTTTGGATGAAACACCTTAGTTCTAAATGCAACTTTTATTCTGTGTTCAAGTTCTCTGGAATCCAACTTTTATTTTGTCCTCTTGCTATGATTACCATGACCATGTTCACAAGCATTACATAGTTACCAAGAGAAATTGAATCATGCAAAGTGAGCTCCCAAAGCTTTTTATGCCATCTGAGGCTTGCTCATTAAAGGACTCCAATTGACCAACATACATGAAAACTTCTGAAGCACCAACCAGAACATACTGTGGTATTTGCCAAAATATGCTCAAGGAACTAGTCTTCTGGCCATGACTAATACGTCTCAACCTTGCAATCTCTGTGGCACCAGATGCAACCATTTCCAACATACCAATAATCAGACAAAGGACACTGCAGATGTCAAACGCGGACATGTTGGTACATTAATATAAACTTTAAGAATAATACATACATTAAAAATAGAATTTTATATAAACATGACAAAATTGTATGAATGATAAAAAAAAAAAAAAAAAAACAAATAAGCATAATTTATAACATTTAAGGAGATTAACTTCTTCAGCATGACAAAAGAATAGTATCACATAATAGAAAACTAGAATATCTAAATGTTGTAAACATGACTATGATATCACGTTTTAACAGTTAAAATAGCATCATTTCCTTTTCCATCGTCAGTGAAAAGAACCACCTCTAAATCTGGTTTATAATCCAGGAAAGAATAGCTTATTCAAGAATGTCAACCCACTCAAATGGATCACGTTCATTACCACTGTAATACCTTGAATTTTGAGCATAGGAGTAAGCCTGGATTAAGCTTATGATTAAGAATTATAACCATACATTAGAGGCCCTAAAAAGAAAAGCATTAGGCAGTTTCAGCCAACTCGCGCGATCCGCGTGGAGTCTCGCGCGATCCGCGCGGGAGGTTTGAATAAGGGTAATGCTTGCGGCCTTCTGACGCTATTAGCGTGGACATGGCGTTACTCGCGTGGCTGGTTCGAACTTATGGCGTGGTCAGCGCGGGGCATGGCGTGATCCGCGTGGAATGGTTGAATAAGGCCAATGCTGGCGGCCATCTCACGCTATTCGCGTGGCTGTGGCGCTAACAGCGTGAGTTGTTCGAACCTGTTGCGCGACCAGCACGGGAAGCTTGGATCAGGCCAATCCTTGCGGCCATTTCACGCGATCCGCGTGGACTTGGCGCTGATGGCGGGGGTTACTCGAACCATGGCGCGATCCGCGCGGCACCTGGCGCGAACCGCGCGGGACTTTCGGTTCAGTTTTATAAAAGCTCATTTTGGACGAAAATCGGAAAGGAAAAAGAGGGAGAGAGAGAGAGAGAAGCCATTGATGGACCATTGAGCTTTATATCTTCTCCATCTTTCATCCAAACATCTCTGACCCAACTGAGAAAGTGTTCAGCGCCTCGAGATAAGCTAGAGACCCAGCTTTATTCTCGACAAGAGGCGGTAAACGGCGAGATCGAGATTTCTAAGGGAGTCCCTGGAATCGAAGAATTAGAGGCGAAGAAAGCTTTGATTGAGCGATCTACCTTAGGGAAAGTGATTCCCTGGTGTGTCTGAACTACACAGAGGTAAGAAACTCGAGTCTTAGCCGTTGATTCTGTGTTTGGGTTTTTGGTTGGTTTTGAGTACCTTGAGAGGTGTTTTTGGGAGGTGTTAGAGCCGTTATCAGGCTTGGACTCTGTAGAGTTTTGTGTTCAGAGGATTGCTCTGATGAAGTTTGGTTTTGGCTCTGAGTATGTATAAGCAGAGGTAAAAGGATGATTATTTGACTAGTATGAACCTTAGAGCAGTTGACAAAGTTGCTCATGAGATAGAATAGATGTTGTTTGTGAGCTGGAAGTGGTGATATTGAGAGGTTTGAAATTGATCTGGATAAGCAGGGATATACTTTGATCAGAGTCTTAGAAGAGACTCTGGAGCCTAGTGTAGGCTGAGTAGGATCCTTCTGAGGATCTGAGAATCACTTGTGAAGTGATTGTTATGAGTTATGTGGAAGGAATTGTAGTTTCCTTTCGATCTAACGGCTTAGGACCGTTACTGATACAATGTGTATTTGGTGTCTGTAGGACGTGAGCTTGATAGTTCTAGTGGTGGTGACCACGAGGCCGGGAGAGCCGGTATTTTGCCTAGAGCAGGTAAGCTCTTGGTTCTTGTTTATACATCCTTTGCTGTGTTCCACCATTATCCTATTAGGGTGATGGTTCTGTGTAATGATATACATATATGTGGAAATTGTGTATTGTTTGACTGATTGCTGAATGTTGTGATGTACCCTGTGAAAGGGAATTGATGTGCATTGATATGTGATGCTCGTTCTGTGAGCTACACCCTGAGATTGGGTGATTGATATGTATGGCCATGGTCTATCTAGCTTATTACCTGCATGGTTGATTGTTGTATCCTATTGTAGTAGGATAAATGACATGTGATTGAGTAAGACCTGATGTGAGATGTTCCTGTGATATAGACGTAGCCTCCCGAATGGAGATGTTCCTATATTTACAGATGTAGCCTCCTCAGGCAATTGTATTGAGATAGGTTGGAGATGTTCCTGCGATATAGATGTAGCCTCCTGGTGTAGATGTTCCTATATCAGCAGATGTAGCCTCCTTATAAAGAGATGTTCCCGTTATATAGATGTAGCCTCCAAGCGAAGATGTTCCTATATATACGGATGTAGCCTCTGATAGATGTATTGAGATCCTGCCATGAGATGTTCCTAGTATATAGATGTAGCCTCCCTGGGCGGAGATGTTCCTATATACATAGATGTAGCCTCTGCAGGATAGTGATGTATATGATAAATGGCTGTATGCCATGAGGATAACCTGATTGTTGTCAGGTGAACATGTATTGAGGATGATTGATTTAATGATTCACTGATGTTGATGTAGATAATGATTGTTTGATATACTATTTTCATATATATGTGTATGAAAGTGAACCAGGGGAAGGAAATACCTGCAAGGGTCCTGAGTTTACTGAAATTTTATATCTCACCCCTTGTGTGGGGCTTATGTTTTGCAGGTGAATCCTCAGGAGGAGCTGATAGATCCCAAGGCAAGAAGCCTATGCAGGGATAGCTGTACTTTGAAACCTTAGGCATAGATGATTTGAGCATGTGACTCTGATTTTTTTTGGAATTCTGCCTTTGGTTTAGTTATCTTGTACCCTGAGGGGATATATTTGTACAGTTTTGTACTTAAACACATATTATATGTATATTCACCATATTATATGTACAGTGTTTATGATAGTGACCTTTGATGATGTCGCTCTTAGTTTATGCTTCCAAACAGCTTAAACTCTGATGTTTATATGTGTGTTTGTTGGTTAATGCTTGGTAATGACCCTGGTGATTGATGGGGCGTTACAACCACCACCAATATCTCACATGTTGCTCTTACCCCCATTATAACTCATAGTCACCTTCAGTGCATATGAATAGTATATATCTTTATAAATCAATCGGTCATTTCAACAAACACCTCCAATGCATAGTCACTTACAACAACAATGTAGTTAATCCAAGCATACCAATATACAATGCCTATAGGGATGATTATGGAAAAATGAAATGAACCTGTAAGAGTCAGCATCTCTGTTGAATTCACACAAAATGAACTCCTTGTCGCATTCGACATCGCACAAAACCTGAAAGTTGGAAAAACAAATCCTGAGACAACATTCATTAGAAAATTAAGGAAAAATTTAGGACAAAAGAAAAAGGAGACCTGGAGGGGCTGATCGACTTGAGAGAGGAGATCAGAGGAGTGGTGAGGCATAAGGCTCAGAGGCTCAGAAGCTCAGAAGCTCAGACAGAGTTGTTTCTGTGTGTTTCGGCAGAATCCTCCACATCAGTCCCATCGCAGCTTCTATTTTCTCTTTCTCTTTCACAACACAAACACATTCATACACAGACGTCGACGCGAGTCAGGCACAACAATTTATGTCTACACCTTGGGTAACTAGTCCGAATGGAGAGAACAACTTCTTGAGCTGCTCCTGTATAATGTAAAAGGATAATCCTGAAAAATGAAATGAAGCAATGGTGATGGAGGGGTTGGGCTTGAATTTATTGAAGAGAGGGGTGGAGAGAAGAACCCTAACTATGGACGAAGAGCTTTGTCCCGGTTCTTGTGACATCTCCACTTTCCGATTGATTTTAATGTTCCATTTTATTGTCTTGTGTTTCATGATCCAACGTTCTAAAAAACAAATCTATTGTTAAGATAATTTCGTTAAGATTCGTCTTTTGAAAAAAAAAATGGATGTTAACATTAATTTTTCAAATACCAATATTAATTTAAGTTCATAAATAATAGTAATAATAGATGCTAACTTGAATTCGTTAATATTGATTTTAAAAAATTGATATTATCTTGAGTTAGTTAATATCAATTTTTTAAAAAATTGATGTTAATGAACTCATCATATTTACAAATTTATCACCATATTTTTGTTAATAATGTTACAATCATTTTTTTAAGTAGTGTTAGTATTTTTGTTAATAATGTTAAAATCATTTTTTTAAGTAGTGTTAGTATTTTAAATCTACGATGTATAATTTATAGGTTAAATTAATCTACAAGTTTTATAATTATTTGGTAGTTTTTTAATTAGATCTATAAATTATTTTTTAATTAGATTCTTAAATTTGTATTTATTTTTTAATTAGGTTCTTGCTAGGACATAATTAAACTTCATAGTTCAAGAACGTAATTAAAAATTGTGAAGTTTAAGAACGTAAATAAAACGGTTTAGAGATGTATTTAAAAATTGTCATAGTTGAAGAACATAATTGAAAATTGTGAAGCTTTTGCAGTTCAATATTTTCACCTTGTTGGCCAGTATTCTCACATATGCAGCTTTGTAAGATTTAAATTCAATATTCTCAATCCGCAAAAGTTTGAACTAAAGACATTGAAATAGATAAGAGGTTAAAAAAATCTATAAAATGTAAAAATGCTTATTGTTTTTGCTAAAAAGTAAAAATGCTATTGTCCAAGAAAAATAACTAAAATTATTCTTGTTGAAGAATGACAGCTAAAAATCCTTGGTTCTCTAGTTATTTAAATTATATGTACATTTTTTTTACATTTGCAATGCACAACATAAATATTTGTTTTATATAACTAAAATTTATAATAAATATATACTTTTAAATATATAAGTTACATTATAATTAAATTTGTAATAAATAATACTTTTGAGCATATCAATTATATTTTAAATTTGTGATAAATAATTTATAATATGATACAATATTATTTTTAAATTTTAACTATTGAGAATTATTTTTAA
>PYAF01005421.1:233996-258951 GCA_007407185.1 Glycine tomentella | reverse complement strand
AACTTTATAAAAAGACTCTTGAAAACACTCTTCTTTTTCGGTATATTTATAAGAAACAAGTTAGTAATGTATAACTTTATATTTTTTCGGTTTCTTTTGTATATTTTGTATGATTTATATATTAAATCTTGAGAACTATTTGAAAAAAAAAGATTTAATATATAATTTTTATTTAAAATAATAAATTTTTTCCGTATATTTATAACAAACAAGTTAGTAATGTATAACAATAAGTAAGAACTATTTGAAAAAAATTAATATTTCAAATAAAAATTATATATTAAATCTTTTTTGAAAGAATATATTAAATCTTTTTGGAAAGGATATATTAAACTTTTTCTGTTTAATATATGATCTTTTTGCTAAATATATGAATTTCTAACATATAAGATATTTTGTTTTATAAAAGTTAAGATCAAATAAATTTTTTTAGGTTTAAAACTCAAATTTCATTTATGAGAACAAAGATTATTATTAATAATAATATTATCTATTGATAATCATGTGTATATTATAAATTCTTTGATATCTTATTTAATTTTTTGAATAAAAATATATTATTTATTAACGATTGTGGTGAGATGCTATAGGATGATACTGTAGGGTGCACCTGAATTATGGATTGGAAAAGCTGAATTAGTAGAAGGGCTTAATTCTTAATATATGTTATTCCTAACAGAATTATGCAGACGATCATGATTGTGTTGCTCAGCATTAGTTCCTAGCATCTTGTACTGCTTCTTCACTTTCTTGTATTGCATTTTCTGTCGCTCATCATTCACCTTCATTATATGTGTTCCGCAACGAGAGATTGAGAAATTTCTGTTCCAATTTTATCTCACTTCGCTAACCATGGTCACTTACTACATAATTATTTTTTATCATTCACTTACTACATAATTATTTTTATCATTCACTTACTGCATAATTTAATAAATTTTTCGGTTCATTAGGAGAAATAAATATAGACTAATTGAGAGTTGAATCGAGATATAAATAAAATTTGATAAAAAAAATATTTATGTTATAAATCAAATTTAAATAATATTCGAACAATTCAATATTAACTCTAACACATCAATCATTTATACCAATCATTTGACTTAATATTTTTAAGTTGATAAGTAAAAAAAAAGTTATATAAACATAATTGTTTGCATTCAATAAAAAAAAAAAAACTTGGTGTCGAGCATAAGTTTGAAAAAATTGTGTCGGTCCGGTCTTTTTATTTACTTACATATAACTTTTTAAGAATTTTTTTAATTGATAATATAAAATAAATTTATATTATCGTTCAATTAAAAATTATCGATATAATAATTTTATTAATTTTTATAATAATTATTTTAAAAGTCATATTAATTATAATTTTATTTATTAATAATGTAAAATGTTTTATACATAAGAACTCTATTCTTTTCAAATTTCAATAAAACTTTTGCATATACCTCTTTTGGTTGTAGATATGAGAAATCGGTTTTGTGACTTTCGTTTCAGATTTGGCCTATATAGTGTCCGGTCTTATGTGTTCGTTTTCCTTTTAAGAGTGTTGTGTTGTTGCCTTCGAATACATTGTTCTGAGTGACAATGATATATCGAGTACTTTACATGATCCACTATATTCCAATTACTCAAACACCACGTATAAAGTTGCTTCAATTGTCTTTTTTTAAAAGAAAAAAACGAAAATAATAAAAAGTTGCTTCTGTTGATAGCCGCCAATCTCCAGATGTACACTTATATAGCACCAGCTGTTTTTTAAGAAAAAAGAAAAGAAGAAGATGTATAAAGAGTTTGTAACAATTATTTTGAAATTTCATAACGTTTTCTTTATGACATTTATGTCCATCTTTTTAATTATATGAATTTAACTTTTAGGGGAAAAAATCATTCTTATCTATTAAAAAAATGAAATTAAATTTATCAGAGGAATATGTAAAGTTTAAATTAAGTATTTATAAAAGAGGAAGAAAAAATTAGGGAAGTAAAACAAATTAAAGTTTTAGCAATATATTTGTTAGCATGTACCTATTAATCTTTTTAGAGATAAATATATATCTATTAGTTTATAAACTTATTGACATGTTTAAGGATAAGTCCATCAACTTATTTAAAGTCTTAATATAAAATTGACCTTTAAATAAATTATTACGTTGAGACTTATATAAATAAAAAAATAGGTCAAATATTTTTATAAAAAAACCTATAATAAGTTAATAGGTCAAAACTGAGTCATGAGATTATAAAGCAAGTCAAGTTCAAGCAAAGCCAACTTGATTTAACATATTTCCACTCTTAGTTCCAACAAAATTATGGTATTTAAGTGAACTTTAAACCATATACAATTAGCTTACTATATTTACATTATCTAATTATTTTTATTTAACAATAATATAAGCATTCCTTAAGGTAAAGTTCTTCCCAAGTCTCAGACAGGAACTGAGAATTCATCACATTCGATCGTAATAGCCGGAACTAGAATGGCTTAATGTGGGAGTGTATGTGCAAGTGCAAGGACAAGGGAGATCTGCCTGATATTTATTACCTTAGAGTTCACAAGGGCCTTACATTTCCTCGAACTTTTTCCTCGAACTTCATGCATTGATCACATTACATTAGTTCTAAAAAAAGAGATATAAGATTGGTATACTGTTGAAGGGAAAAGGAAAAGGGGGCAAGGGGCAAGTGAGATCGTAAGTTTGAATCCTCCCATTAACAAATTCTAATAATACTAACAATAGACATTTGTCAATTATAAAAACATTATTCTAAAAAAAATTTCTAAACTTTAGGTGCAATCGAGCACAATAGGTAGGAAGCATGAGTTGTTAAAGATAACATATACAATGCAAAAAAAAAAAAAAAAGAATACAACAATTATAACAAGAAAGCATCATCATCACAACCTATTGTGCAATCGAGGATGAAAATACTGGAAAGATTTATACCAATTGGTCATGAGCAATCATAAAAGTGAATCTGACACCACACCTTAACTCAAAACCTTAAGACTTATGTTTATGGGTATTATCCTCACTTATATGATGTTCAACATTCTCATTCATACCTGATACGAGTTTCTTCCACATGGTAGTCTCCCCCTCAAGGAAATTCATTTTCATTCATGAATATTCCATGATGGCCCTTAGAGCTTAACCATGGTTGCCCTAACTCGCTTAGCCATTGTCATTAATATGCTCTAATATCTTGCATCGCTACAACACCTATGGGGCCCACTGCTTGGCCTCCATGTATGAACTCATCTACCACGAACACTTTCGTTTGGGATGGGTCAAACCTAACCCAATCAAATTTGAACGGGTTGGTATGGGTTGATTTCCAAGAAAAAACTTGAAACCCAACTTAAACCAACTCATTTGTAAATGAGTTGGGTTGAGTTGGGTCAACAAGTCAAAGTATTTAAATTTTCTTGCTATTGCATTTAAAATTCAATGTTTTTTACAAGCTAAATTTTTTGTTAACCTTTATTGCACTATTCCAGTGTGTTTCCGAGTTTCAACATGGTCGAGGTGTGATTGCGAGTTGTGACTGAGTGAGGTGCAACGAGAAGAAGATGAGAGTTGAAACCCTAGTTTTGTGAGAGTGACTGAGTGAAATCATGAGAAACTGAGAAAAGAAGAGACAGACTCATTCTTAGTTATTAAGTTTGATAATAACAGTAATTGATTTTCTAAAATTTAAATATATATATTATAAATAATAATTCAATACAAATTAAAGAGTCAACAAGTCAAGTTAGTATATTAATGGGTCCAAATATTAAATGCATGACTCAACCCAACTCAATAGATTTGAATGGGTTGGTTCATATTTGATCCAAACACAAAATACCCAACTCAAACTGTTTGGGTTAACTCAAATTCGCGGGTGACCCGTACCCGTAAACACCGCTACCACCTTATCACAATCATGATTGTAAAAGATTTGATGAGAATTATAATGAGGACTTAGACTTTTAGTTTTTCTTGTCACTATTTATTTATTTTTATATTGTAACTTTTAGATGTTGTGATAACATTCTTGATTTCTATATTATAATTTATTATTATATTTTATTTATTTATTTATTTAAATTTATTTTAGCTATCTTAATATGAAATAATACTCAAAGAGTTATATAATTTAAATTAATAATTATTATATTTTTTAAAATTATTAACAATTATTGATGACTATGGATAAAGATTCTCATAAATCTGATGGTTATTAATAAACGACTAAGAATAGACAATAAAAAAAAATACAAAATGTTATGTTTGGATTACAAGTGAAATAGAAAGAAAAAAAAAGAATAGGAATAAAAATAAATAAATAGGATGAAAAGGATGTATTATTTAAATGGATAGAAATAAAAACAAAAGAAATGAAGAAGTTTTCTTTTAAGTGTATTGGATGAATGGAAATGAAACTAATTAAAAAGAATTATGGTTAAATAAGTTTTTGATTTTAAACTATTTTAGATTTTAATTTTACATCCTTTTAAAAAAATTGTCCATTTTTAATCCCTATCAATTTTTAGATGACTAATTTTAAAATAAATATTTTTCATATACAACACATATATTTCACAAATCAATCTAAGCTTAACCCAACAACAACTTTACTTTAGATTCACACAACAAACCTTGTGCACAAAAACCACTACTCTAAAAGCAACAATCCCTTTACTGGCTACTTCTCTTTTGAGTTTCTCACTCATTTGGTTCTAATAGGAACAACTCAAATGTTCTCCCCTAGATGCTCACTTCAATGAGGCTACATAGAGTTTGGAGACTTACATATACTCTCTAAGCTGGACATAAGGTGGACTCTAATATTAAAGTGTTTGACATAGGACTTTTGTAACACCCCATGTGCACCCGACGTATTAACATTAACACAATATCAGATTAACACAGCAAGCATAGTAATAAACAATAAAGGAAGCCTGAATCCAGTGTAAATACATTTTTTGTACATATATGGTGAATTTCTGTCATATACAAGGTACATTTTTCTCAAAACTATACAAATATTCCCTAGGTTTCCAAAATACAGACAAAGTAAACAAAATGTGAGCTAACACGCTCAGTCATCTAAACCTAGGGTGATCCATCACACTATCCCAGCTCAGGCCTCTTGCCTTGGGATCTCTCAGCAACCTCTGTATTAGTTCCTGCAACATGAGCCCCAAACAGGGGTGAGATACTCATCTCAGTAAACTCAGGGTTCTCGGAGGTTTCCCTCCCCCTGATTCACTACCAACCATATATATATATATATATGTATATATATATATATATATATAACATAACAGAAATCATAGCAAATAATCCTCCATCATACAGTCAGCCTTCACGGCTCACATGAATAAGCTGCATGCACATAGCAGCACAGTACAAACATACACAACCAACACACATTGCCTGAGAGAGATCATCCACTGAAGGGCACATTCCCTCAGGACTTTTCCCTGAGTACCTGAGTAAGATCATCTACTGAAAGACACATTTACTCAGGACTCTCCCTATCCATGCTTGAGGAAGATCATCTAATTAAAGGTACATTCCCTCAGGACTTGCCGCCCAATACCTGAGAAAGATCATCCAATGAAGGGCACGTTCTCCCAGGATTTACATGGACGCATATGGATTGTTCCAAGGAAGATCATCCACTCAAGGGCACATTCTCAAGGGGTCCATAGTTCCCTATTCTACTGGCCAGTGAATTCTCATGCATTCACATCTCACAGCATCATTATCATAATCATCTCATAACAAAATCCATACAAGCATACACTATACTAGTGTAATCAATACAAGCATACCCTATCTCAGGGTTTAGCTAGCATTCAATTGCCAGCATGCCATCAAGACATTTCATCAACATTCGATACATATTTCAGTATTACAGCCTCATACAACATCAGCATGCAAGATATATCAAACAATCACCCGTTTTGGTTGTAGTGAAACACAAGCAGGGAAACATTCCCCAAGAACACTGAGCTTACCTGTTCTCATCTCAGAATCAGCTCTCCTAGTCTCGTGGTGTCCTCCACCAGTGATATGCGTCTCACGCCCTACAATAGGCATGAATTAGACATTCAGTAACGGTTTTCAACCGTTTATATGAAAGGAAACATTCTTCCTTTCTTTATCAGTTTCTGTCTTCTAACTTAACATTCATCTTAGCCTAGCTTCTACTAGGCCATTCATCAACCCTCAGTGGTCTGCCTCAGTCTGACTAAGGCCTTGGAGTCTCTTCAAGACTCTGTACAACCCAATTCAAGGTTCCGTTGATACCAAAACCAACAGTTGTTCAACTCAGCTAGAACAAATATATCAACATATTTTCACCGTTCATTGGGCCTTATGAACAACTCTTGTAAAGGTACTTAAGTTAATACAGGCCATAGTACCTCCCATCCACACCCACTCTGCTTTCTCTCAAATCCAAACTCAAACTTCATCACAAATCCAGTTTCAGGGTTCCATATCTCTTAGAACAATCTCCTGACTATACTTTTCTAAAGAACCTAAGCCTAATTCCAGCCCTATAATCAATGAG
This sequence comes from Glycine tomentella, assembly GCA_007407185.1. Lineage (NCBI taxonomy): Eukaryota > Viridiplantae > Streptophyta > Magnoliopsida > Fabales > Fabaceae > Glycine > Glycine tomentella. Next base: position 252,381 of record PYAF01005421.1, on the reverse strand, counting down.
TTACTATTCACCCCATTACCCATTTCACAATTAAACGGTTAAAACGTGAGTTTCTTACCTCAAATTGGTCGAGGAAGGCTGAAGAAGTCTTTCTCCCAACTCCTGTGTCCCTGAACTGCCCTTTTTTCCTCTCCCAATAGACAGTTCTCTGAAGAAACTCAAGGAATGGGGTTTCTCTCAAGGTTAGGCTGAAATTTGGCTCCTAAGTGGTTCAATTCAAGTTTAGAGGTGATTAGGAGGTGTTTTTATGGATTATGATGAAGGTTTGAAGCTCTTAGGGTGCATCAATGGCTGCCTGGGGTCAGGGAAGAAAAGGAACAGTGCTTTTCCTCTAAAAATCACAAAATGGCCTTTTATAGGTGGCCCGCCAGAGGTCTGGCGCGGATCGCGCCACCTCTGGCGCCAACAACACCACAATGCCGGTGGATGTGGCGCCAACAACGCCATTCTCGCGCCATCAGCACAGACATCCAGAAACCTTCACGCCCTTAGCCCCATTACTGGCGTCATCAGCGCCAACTTCCAGAGGCTGTGGCGCTACTCGCGCCACACCTGGCGCTAATTGCGTGGAAAACCAGAGAAGATGGGTTTTCCAGGCCACTTCCCGCGCCACTAGCGCCACTTTTGGCGCTATCCGCGCTGGCTGGAAAACTTGTGGTGCCCCTCGCGCCACTTTGGCGCTTCAGGCGTCAACTTCCAGAACATCTGGCGCCACACACGCCAACCTGGTGCCAAACTCCAGAACCCATGGGGTTGCTCCAGTGTTCTGGCACCCTAGGCATCAACTTCCAGTGGGTTTGGCGCTAATCGCACCACATCTCAAACACAGGTTTCTCACTGAGGGACTTGGCGCTACCCGTGCGAAATCCAGCGCCAACCGCGCCAGGTCTCAGGTCATTATAACTTTCTTTTCAGAAGCTAATATTTTTTCTGGATGGCTTCGAATTTTTTGAGCTTATCCCTTCTTGGCTATTTTTCTTCCTAGCAACTAACTCCTTTGAATGAATGTCTTTTTTTATAGGCTTTGTACTAATTGTTTATGACTTTGGGAGAGAATTTTAAAGTTATTCAAATATTATATGAGCTTTCTCTTTCAGACAACCATGTTTTGACAATTTTTACTTGTGATTTATGTAGCTTTTGAACTTTTTCTTGCTATATTTTATTTGTTTCTCCCTTTTTCGCATATATCTAGCACATTTTCAAATTTTAATTGTGGCAATCTATCGATGCTTACTTTTGTCTTAGGGATTACCTTATGATAACTTTTGGTACTTGTCACAGGTGTTGTGTAACGCCCTTGAATGTCGACTTCTTGGCGGCTCACACACTACAACATTTCACATGGTGACATTTCACTCAACATGCTTGTTGGTCATAACCCTCCACTGGTTAGAACCCTTCGTTGGTAGCCCTTTTTAAGACGTCGACAATCATCCTTGACTGTTTTCAGGATCAATGACTGTTCCCACAAACCAACACGAGACTTTTCAGGTGTTTTGTCTTCATTCATATGCTTCCTAGGAATCTTCTCAGAAGGTCACCCATCCTATAATTGCCCCAAGCCAAACACGCTTAACTGTGAAGTTCTTAAGTGATGGGCTACCGAAAACTACATGCATCTTGTTAATATAATATTAAGTTAAAAGACATTTATGTCTTAAAGACGAATCAAGACTCCTAATTATTTTGATTAGATGCAAATGAATACAAATGATAAAATATATGTTTGATATTATATCAGATCATGATATGTATCTGTGCGTCTGAAGTTTCAAACGATGTATTCATAAGATGATCTAGTATAGCATTTAAGTAGTGCATTTAAGACCTTCATTTAATAATCAGTGTCTAAGATTTTTCATGTAAAAAACATTGTCCTAGGATATGTCAAAGTCCTATGAATAATAAAAGAAGTCCACGATTTGGAAGACAATGGTCCTCATCAAAAGACGCATTCTATTGTTACAGACTTGCTATAATGAAAAAAAATGACTTCACTACTGGAGTATAAAGGCATGTTAACCTATCAGCATATACTTTGCAAGAAGAAGGAATGTGCATTTAATTCCAACGAACTCAAGACTTCAGACGAAGACCAAAGTGAAGAATCCAACCGTTGTGAGACAACGGATACATGGAGATGAAGTCTATATATAGAAGAAACTTTGAAGAAACAAGACACAAATCAACTATGCAATCTTATTATTTCCTTTTTTTTCCTATAAAGCTTTCTGTAAATTCTTGTATACCTTGAGAGAAAAGACTAAAAGTGTTGAGTGATATATCCATCTGCAAGACAATCACATATTTAGACAGTGCAATCTTCCAACAAATGTTTTGATTTGTTTAGAACCAGCAGTGGCTTCGTAGGACAATGAATATTGGGTTTAAGTCAAGCTTGGGATAGAGCTTGCAAGTATAAGAGCCAAACGTGGCAGTGAACAATACTTCTAACTTTGATAAATTAGTAGAAACTTTGTGATTGCCAAGATGTAGACGTAGTCTTGGGTTTAAGACAAACCAATATTATTCTTTGTGTGCTTATTTTTATTTCTTGAAATGACAAAAGGTTTGAATTTGTTTTTAGATTTTATATTTGCTTTTGTTTTATAATGAAAACTATTTTTCTCATTGCCTGATAAAGTCTAAATCAAAACCTTTCTAAGCTTTAGGTTTATTTGCATAAGACAATAAACATGTTTTTAGTCTTAGAAAATTTTTAAATTTATAAAACACAATTCAACTTCCTTTTCTTATGTTATTTGCTTCTACAATTTGGTATTAGAGCTCAGCCTTTAAGGGTTTAGCACTTAACAATGTGTAGAGGAAAAATCCATATAGCAAATAACTAACACTGGTTTTGAAATACAATAAATCACACTAGAAGAGAGGTTGAATAGTGTGTTAGTCAAAACATAAAACCTTTTTGAATGGAAGATGTTTATTTAATAAATAGGTTTATTAAAAACCCTTGTCCAGTAACTAAGTTAAATTTTCTTAAGTACAGGTGGACTGTCGTTCAATGATGTATAAAACTTATTTTTCAATGAAAACCTTTTATGTGCAGTATGTATCAATAATGGACTTTGAAATACTTTGAAAATATAAAGTAAAGTAGTAAAAATACTACTTTTTATACTTGTTCACTCAATCTAAGCTACGTCTAGTTCTCTTTTACCAGCCAGTAAAGGGTTCCATTGATAAGACTTGATTACGACAAGTATTCTTTTTAGGCACTTTTGACTTACAAGTATTCTTAAGGCCACTACTTGTAGAACTCTTAGACTCTCCCTAAATCTAAGAACACCCAAATATTGTTTTGTCACTAAGCCACTCTTGGCTTTCACAAATATAAGTTTGATGTAGAATAAAAAATTCTTTATAACACTCAAAGAGTGGATTTACAATGAAGTTATAATCTCTCACTAGTACTTTGTATATCACAAAGGATGAACTCTCTTAAACTCAGTGTGTTTCTCAACAAATACTTTTATTTCCTCTTATTCCTAGATTCACGACTTTTGTTTTTCTGTACATGTTCGTTATTGTTCTTCAAATCTTGATGTCGTATTTATAGAGAAACTCGTAATTATGGAGAGTATCTTCAGGACTGAATAATATGACCGTTGTGTAGCTTGATCTTGTTTCATGGAATAAGTGGATACTACGTATCTTTGTCTAATAGGACCAAGACTTTCCATATCTGTGATTTATAACTCAATATGATTGTTAGACATATGAAAGGAAATATAAGATAGATTCACATATATGTTCTTTTTAAGCAAAATCATAAGCGTTCATATTCTAATTGGTGTTTGGTTGGACTAGATGAAAACTTCCTGCTTCAGTAGACGAGGTATCCACTAATGGATAAGTATCTCTTGTGTTGCTTCCAGTCATCAAACCTGTTGACTTACATACAACATAATGGTTAACATAAATTTTTGTCTTCATTTTCATCAAAACCTTAATAAGAGCAATCTAGGTCGTCACGTGATGGATTATACAATGTTTAATAAGTTCATCACTGGGGTAGAATCTTTCATAATGCCACCAGGCTTCACTGAAAAAGACCACCCCTACTAGAAGGACAAAATTGAGATGTACATCAAGTCTACCCAATATAGAATCTACCTTATCATCACTATTGGGGATATTCCTATTCCCAAACTGAAGTTGAATGGAAAAATGATGATCTGGCCATTGTGGAACTCAATGCAAAAGCTAGATATACCCTAACATGTGCCCTATCAAATCATAAGTACAACAAGATCTGAAGACTAAGAATTGCTAAAGAGATCTGGGACTCATTGAGCATAAACTATGAAGGGACTGAAGATGTCAGACCAAGGAAAGTCGTGACTCTGGCTTGACATTATGAAAGCTTCACCATGAAGGATGAAGAGTCTATGGATGACATGTTTGGAAGACTTCAAGTTCTTCTAAACAATATGAAAGCTCTTGGACAAACATACTCCATGACTCAGATAAACCTGAAGGTGTTGGACAATTTTCCCAAGGTGTAGGAACCCAAGACCACAACCATCCAAGAAGCAAGAGATTTGAAAAATCTTGCATGGGATGAGTTGTTGGGACTCTTAAAAGTCCATGAAGTCCATCTTCAAAAATAGGATCATCTGCAAAAGAAGAATTTTGTTTCCCTCAAGTCTGAAGAGACAAGTTTCATGAAAGAAAAGAAGAAGAGCTTGTCCAAAGCTCTAAAAGTGAAAATGCAAGAATCTAATGGCTCAAACAACTATTGTGGAAAGTTCAAACAGATGATGAAGAAGAAGAAAAAAGTTGCAATAATCCTCTAAACGCAAGGATTCCAAATTCAAAAAGAAAAATAAGGATGAGAGCAATGAGATTACCTGCTTTGAGTGTAGAAAGCCTAAACACATGAGGGTTGAATGTCCATAGCTGAAGAAGAAGAGATATTCTAGGGACAAGAAAAAAAAAAGTCTGATGGTCACTTGGGATGACTCAGATAGTAAGAAAAGTAGCAGTTCAGACGATGAACAAGCCAACATCTGTCTCATAGAAGATATAGACGATAAGGTCAAGGTAAAAACTTGTTCTGAATCTGATATTTCTTCTTGTGCTTCATCAGATGATGAAGAGGATATTCCCTATGATTTTCTTCTTTAGAACTGTCATATGATTTCTCTTCAGTGTAAAAAGTTTAAAGAAATATTCAAAGATTCTGCTTCTAAAAACATTGATTTAAAGAAATCAAATGAAGACCTAAAAGAGAAGATCCGGACTCCAGAAGAGAGTATGAGCCTGGCGAGTAAGACTTATGAAACTTCCATTGTGGAAAAACTAAAGGAAGAAGTAGCATGTCCTACTAATGACTTGAGAAGTCCTTTGAAAGTTCAAAGACTCTCACCACTCTTTTGAAATTCCATCAATATCCCCATGATAAGTCTGGTATGGGTTTTGAAAAAGGGAAAACATCCTCCAAGTCATAATTTGTTTCAAACAATTGTGACTTTCATGGTAAATCTAGACATTCTAAGTTCAGATGCACCCATAAGAAGAAACAGATGTCTAAGGGTACAAACTATGTTGGACCCAAAAAGATATAGGTACCAAAATCTATAATAGTGTTCGTTGCAGATATCCTTGGTAGGAAAAGGTTATGGTTTAAGCTGGTACCTGGATAGTGGATAATGAGGATGATGATAATAATAACCATGATAATAGTGGTGATGATGATGGTTGTAGTGGTGGTGGAATTTATCAAGAACTTGTATCCTCGCCACATCGACAAATGGCTAGATGTATTGTTTCTAGGACAAGAGAAGGGAGAAAAAATGAAGTCCAACAATCTTGAAGAGTTCCTAGACAAGAGGAGGGTGACCACATGAAGTGCAACAGGTTTGAAGGATTCAACAACCACACAAGAGAAGATCAGTTTTCTATGAGACATCATCCCACCACTAACTATAAAATGTTCATAATGATTTGTAAGATATCTTATTGTTATTATAATTAGAGAAATGTTATGAACACACTCTTTGCCACACTATCTAATTGGTTGAAATTTATTTAAAATGAAAATTTATTGGGTCCCACATCATATTTAATTATCCTCTCTTTCTCTTGATTTTGTTGCTTTCAATAAATTTTAACTAATTAAAAAGAGTGTGTTTAAAAGAATGCGCTAGTTATTGATGACCATGACTTGAAGATTGAAGAAGTCATGTTGTATTTCTAGTTTTGATAATATAATTGAATATGTAAAAGCCTTGTATAGTGTTGTTTAGTATGAACACTAGTTATCTTTAGGTTTGCTTTAATCATTTGATTGCATGAATGTGTGAAACATGCATCATAATTGGTTTGCATGATGTGATCTCTAAGTCAAGTACCCTAAATTGAAATTGAGTAACTAGAAACTAAAAATTAATTTTGGACTGAACATCATTTTTGAGAATCTTATGTTTTGAATCAAGAACAAAATAATTGATCATATGAACAATATAATTAATTATATGTGGCTTAGTTTTTTTTAAAAATTGTGAAGATATGTAAATAATCGATTATTTTACCCTGAGAATGGGTTTGGATTGAGCATTTTAAAATTTAAGAGAAATTAAAATTCAGGAAAATTAAAATGCATTAGTTAAAATTCTTAGATTTTTAAAATTCCTTGTTTGGATAAACCAATTTAAATTCCTTTAATTTCAAATTTCATGTTTGGATAAAATAATTTAAATTTCTTATATTTTGAATTCTTTGTTTGAATTAAATAATTTCGCTTTATTATATTTCATTTTTTATTTTTTCTCCAATTATATTTTAAAAATATAAATGGTCATATAAATAATTCTTTGCTTTTTTACACATATATATTTTTAGACGAAGCCTTTCAGCACTCGATTTTCGATGCGATCATACGTGAAGCGCTTACAGTTGCTCACACCGGAGCAAATATCCATGGTTTTGAGAACGGGCTTCAAGAACCTTCTCCTTGTTCTGACGAAGAAATTCTGATGACTCTGGTTGATGTCGCTCTTATACTTGGCTTGTCGGTTGCCGGTAACCTCGAGAATCTCATTGAAGAGGAACTGTTCTCTGAATTGGACGAATCTTTCGGAGCAATGAAAACAAAAAGGAAGGTGGTGATGAGTTTTATGGAAAATAGGTTAGATTCGATTGGGGAAGATGTGAGGGAGGGTCGAGCGAGTGAGTGTGAGTGAGCGAGAGAGGGTGAGCAACAATTTTCAAATTCTCTCTTTTTAGTCAAAAATTAGAGTTCCTTAATTTTAGTTAACTTAAATTTCTGTTTAAAATTTTTTGAATTTTAAAATCTTTCAAATAAAATATTCAAATACTGAATTTTATCTTAAAATTTTTTTAAATTCTTGTTTAAATTACTTTCTCCATTTTAAATGCTCCATCCAAACACACTAGGAAAACTATCATTTCGTAGATAATCGATTATTTGGAAAAAGAATTGAGTATTTTGATATTTGTGTTACCCAAGTAATATGAAGCATGAAATAATTGATTATCCTTACGAATAATCGATTATCTTAGTTTTTAGTCTATATAAACTAAGTTGTGATGCTCTTTATCTGTGACAACCATTTTGAAATTTCATAGAGTTTTTCAAAGCATAGTGTGTAATAACCTTGAAGATTCATGGCTTGCAACATCAAATTCTTAACTTGAAGAATCCATCAATCTTGCAATGAGAACATAAAATGAAGATTACAAATACATTAGAATAAGAGCTCAATTTTCATATTATTCACTCGGGTGAAATTTTTTTTTCTTATCTTTGTTGTGGAAGAAAATAACACAAGAAGAAGGGTTGAATTGTGTTTATAGAAATTTTAAAGTTTTTCTTTGACCAAAAACACTTTTATTGTCTAATACAAGTTTTACAGAAAACAAATAAAGGATATTAAAAAGAGCTTTATCAGACGATGATTTTCTTTATTAGATCAAAACAAATATAAGATCTAAAAATAAAGTCAAACTCTTTGTCAGTTAAACAAAAAAAAATAGTAAAGAATTTATATTGGTTCATCTCTACCACTGAAACTACGTCCAGTTCTTAGCAACCTACCAGGTTTTCACTAACTTATCAAAAATTACAAGTATTCTTCACTGCCACTTTTAGCTCTTACAAAGACAAGTTCTACCCCAAGCTTGACTTAAACCCAATATTCTCTATCCTACCAAGCCACTATTGACTCTAAATAAATCAACAAGATTTGTTGGAAGTTTTCCCAATGACTAAGATATGATCGTCTTACAAACGAATATATCACTCAACACTTTAGTCTTTTCTCTCAAGGTTTACAAGGTATTTTGAGAGCTTTGTATCTATACAGAAAGATATACAAGAAAGAATGATAAATGAATGATTCGAGCAAGTTGATTTGTGTCTTGTATCTTCAAAGCTTCTTCTATTTATAACATTCATCTTCAAGTATTTGTTGTCTCTTAATGAATGAATTCTTCCCTTTAGTTCTTCATCTGAAGTCTTGTGGTTGTTGGAACATTTAATGTTTGTACTAATTGCACGTCCTTTTTTCATGTAGAGTCCATGTCTATAGGTTGGCGTGTTAGGCACTTTAGTAGAAAGTTACTTCTTCCGTCATAGTACGTTTAAACATGCAAAGTGCACCTTTTGATGAAGATGAACACTTCCAGACTGTGGACTTCATAGGACTTTCACAGATCATAGGAGAATGTTTTATGCAAAAGAGAATGTTTTCTTTATAGATTGGTTGTGATATTTGCTTTGTATCATTGAATCAACCTTTAATTGTGTTTGGAAGTAAAAGGGTATTCGCATAACATCTCAATCTCTTGATTCAATTGAATTAAAGGAAACAAATTGCAAAAACCTTTCAAAAAGGGTAAAAAAAAACGTTTTCAAACCTCTTGTTTTAAGTTTTCATGTGTCATTATTTCTAACACTCCTCTTATCATTAATGGATAAAGAACCGTATATTATATAAATTTGACCCTTATATAACATAGACTATAGAGAACCTGAGCCTATTTAACCAACTAATAGAAAAGCAATGCATTAAATTTTGAAATATTATAATTAACTAATAATGGATTTAGCACCATCTGAGTTGGCGTCACTCTGATTCATGACAACCATGCATGCATGCTAACTACTTGGGTAGCACTACTAAGGGGCAAAAGCCTCGTGAAACTCGCCTGAAGACGTGTCTTGAAGACATGACAACCAATATCTATATTTTTCTCCTTTCATAAAAAACTGAATTTGTAGCAATCTGTAAGACACTCTTGTTATTACAATACAAAGTTGTAGTGCATGTACCAGTAATGGCCAAGTATCTAAGCAAATTACATGTAGCAAAAGTCAAATAGGTTTGAGGAGGAATGTGAAACCCATTATTAGTTAGTTAGAATTTCCAAAAATTAATCTCACTACTTTTTATTGATATCATCTCAAATTCACTCAATGAAAGAAAAGTAATACACAAAATATATTGAATTAGTATAAACTCATAAATTCAGAGAAGTTAGAATATATATATATATATATATATATATATATGTATATATATATATTGGGTTACACAAATTGATAAGAAGGCGGTGCGGTAAAATTTGGAATATTCTAAAAAAGTGATCCCATCATTATTAACATCATGTGAGTTGTATGCTAAAAAATATTTTTTACTCCATTATTTTTTAACAAAATTATTTATCTTTTATTTTTTTATAATATTTATTTAATTTTAATAAATTAATAAATGAAAAAGAGATAGGTAATTCCCTTTATTTCATGATAATTTAAAAGGGATAAAAAAAAATTTAGTATGTCGTGCAAGAATAATTCCACTCCTTGTTTTTTTCATATTTTTTCTACTCTAATTTTGTGCCAATTACTTATATTATGGGTGGTTGGATGAAAAAAAAAAAGAGAAAGAAAAAGAAATTTGAATGAAAAAAAAAAGTAAAATAAAAAATTAATTTTTTAAATTTTTTAAAAGTCTAATTTTCTCTCGCCTTTCTTTTAATCTTTGTTCCACCAAACATAAAAATAATATATTGTTATGAAAATATGTTTATAATAATTGATATTTATTCGATTTCTATATTTATTTTATGATCAATTTTTTCTTTAAATTGACAATATAATATTTAAAAAGTTTTATTTTAAATTTATGTTATCAATTAAGTGAGAGGCAACTTCCAAAATGCCACAATTGGAGAAATAAAATGTTAAAGTGCCAGGCCTTAAAAAAATTTTGTCAAACTACCACGTTGCATTTCTCGCAAGCCAATCCAGCGACTTCTAATGGCTGAGTTGGCAGTCCATTATTGGCCAAGCTAATCCACTAGGCTTGATAGCTAGGTTGGTGTAATCCGCTAAGCCTTATAGCTAACTAGGTGTAATCCGCTAAGCCTTATAGCTAATTAGGTACAGTTGTGCAACGTGTTGATTTGAATTTGGTGGGATGGGCTGCGGAGTATGTGAAATATTTAGCTGTACCCATCAGTGAATTTAGTGTTGATGAATCTATAAATACCCCCTCAGTTTAACAGACATTGCATTCGAAGAATATTATCTAGTATTGGTTTTTGAAAATTGTGTGTTAGTTGTATTTGATTTTTACATGAGTCGATATATATTGTGCTTTTTGTTTTGTAATTTTTGAAATCGAAATACTTTGGGCCAAAAAATTAGGTGATATATTTTGCTATATTGCATACGGAATATAGTCCTATTTAGACTCTTTTTTTTTTTTACATAAGTAGTCATTTTATATTTATTTTTTTTAAATTTTTAGGTGTTACTTTGCTTTTTGATTTTTGAAACAAAAATACTTTGGCACAACGAAATAGGTTATATATTTTCCTATAATATTTTTTTTAAAAAAAAAATTTACATGTTATTTTGCTTTGTGATTTTTGAAGCCAAACGAAATAAGTGATATATTTTCCTATATATCATAGGGAATATATTCCTATTTACACCTGTTATTTTTACATCAGTAGTCATCTTCTATTATTTTTGTTTTTTATTCTTCGGTCTAGAAGACATATTGTTCTGTTATTTTTGAGTTTTTAACAGCAAAATGAGTAATAGTAGAAATGGTATAATCACGATTGTGTATTATAATGGGAGTAGATATTTTGGACCTAATGGTCAAATTTTTGAAGGAGAAAGTAAAATGTTTCGCATGCCCCCAGGATGCAGCCACCGTGATCTAATGAAAATGATTTACAAGAAGTTGAGACTACAACGCAGACAATGTGTCTCTCGATTGACTGCTAGATGTGCATCGGGCAACCCGGTGCAGTGGGTTGTTGTAGATATCGTAGATGATGACGATGTAGCATTAGTTACTGACGCATGCATATCCAATGGAGAAAATCCTAGATTTATCGAACTGTATGCAGAATTAAATTGTGGTGGTCAATCAAGCAGTCAACAATGTGTGCAACCGACTAGTTCCATTGACATTAATAGAGAGCCACAGGTGAATCCCGAAGACAGAGATGTCTCCCTGTCTCCACCAGTACCAACCCAACAAACCCAAGAAATGGATTATGGACATAGGGATATATCCGACACACCAGCACCACCAAGTCAAGCAGCGGAGAATGAAATGGTGGCAGCCTATGACCCATCTTGGCCTACGGATACTTCTGCGGAAGAGGTGGATGAAGGTGTTGTTCCAGACAGTGACTCATCAGATACCGACGTAGATGGTGATTTCGATCGTGCTATTCCAATTCTTTCTCCGGGCAATGTGGGAATGCAGGAGCAGCCTCCCGTTGTAGGTATGGATGAACATTGTTTTTTTTGTCAATAGTGTTAAGTTTTTTTGCAGGTTTAATGAACATTGTGGTTAACGTCGCATCATATAGGAGGGGGCAACGTTCCATTTTGGTCTAGCATTAGTCATTACACGAATATTAATTGGGAATACCCAGATCAGGAGATTGAGGATATGCAAGGAGTGTGAATACCTAACTGACAGATGGGGCAGGAGCTATATAAGGACCAAGTGTTTGACAGCAAGTGGGATGTTCAATTGGCAATAAAACAATACTGTATGGCCGAGCATCGCACAACGGTTGTAAAAAAAAGTGATACGAAAAGACTTATTATGGTTTGTGAAAATCATTTGGATGGTTGCATATGGAGGATGAGGGCATATCAAAAAAAAGGTGGCACCGAATGGGTTGTAGGCATATGGAACAACCTACACACATGTGTCAGTCAGAATCTTTCTCAAGATCACAAGCAACTTGACTCACATGTCATATGTTCGTTGATCTTAGGTATGTTAAATATTTTAAATTGAAGTCCAATTATTGCTTAAATAATTTATTAATGTATTATTGTTTGACAAAATGCAAAAATGATTAGGGAAGATCCCAGTGTTAAAATTGGGTTGATTCAAGAAAGGATAGCAACAACGATGGGATTTCATATATCATACACGAAGGCATGGAAGGCAAAGCAAAAGGCCCTTGTTCATATTTTTGGAGATTGGGATGAGTCTTATGCGTTTTTGCCAAGGTGGTTGCGTTACATGTTACATTTTTCTCCTGGGTCTGCATACAAGCTGGATTTGCACGACCATTTTATTGATGGTCAACTAGATGCAAGTGCTAAGGTGTTCAATAGGGTGTTTTGGACATTCAAACAGTGTTGCGATGCTTTCAATTATTGCAAACCAGTTATAAGCATCGACGAAACCCATTTGTATGGCAAATATAGGGGAACACTGCTCATTACAACATCAGTTGACGGAAACAATTATGTCCTTCCTATTGCATTTGCGATTGTTTCCGCGGACAATATCGACAATTGGTCATGGTTTTTGGCACTCATTCGTATACATGTTACGCAAAAAGAAGAAATTTGTCTTATTTCAGATCGACATGTTGGCATAATTGCCGCAGTAAACAATGTCGAACTAGGATGGAATCCACCAAGGGCGTACCATGTGTATTGCATTCGGCATTTGGCGAGTAATTTTAATCACAGATTCAACAACGTCATGTTGAAGAAGCAATTAAAGAAATTAGGTATGTCTATCAGCCTGCAACACAATGTTTATACATGTCGTTACCATATCCATCGTATGTGTTGTTCTTTACATCGTGTTTGTATGTGCAGCTTATACAACCTCGCGCTTAGATTTCGATGCCGGATTACAAACATTTAAAGAAGCAAGCCCTCAAATAGCATCATGGATTGATAGAATCCCAAAGGAGAAGTGGAGTATAGCGTATGATGAACAGGGAAGAAGGTTTGGTCACATGACAACGAATCTTTCAGAATGATTTAACAAGGTACTTAAAGGAGCCAGAAGCCTCCCAATTACGTCCCTTGTCCGGTTCACATACGCGCGTTTAGTGTCATACTTTGTAGCACATGGTCAAGAAGCCCATGAGGAGATGGTGACAGGTAATCATTTATCCAAATTAGCATGGCAAAAATACATGAGGATGGTTGATAAATCGGCAACGCACTACGTCACTTGTTTTGATGCACTTAGGACGAGATTTGAGGTTCAAGAAACGTACAATATACGAATTCATTCGGGCGGTAAAAAATGGTCAGTCTCCTTAGCTGAACGAAATTGTCAATGTGGTGAGTTCACTGCATATAGGTTCCTGTGTAGCCATGTTATTGCAGCATGTCGATCCACACACCATGATCCTAGACAATATGTTGATGATGTATACAGTGCTGCGTATCAATGTCAAGTGTATGCACTGCAGTGGTTTCCCATTGGGAATGAGGAGTTCATACCACCAGCTGTACCGCCAATTGTTATACCAGATGTGTCGCTGAGACGTACAAAAGGAAGACCAAACAGTACACACATACGAAATGAAATGGACTCTAGGGAAGGCTCGACGACTCGAACAACATGCAACTACTGTAAGGTTGTCGGCCACAATAGGCGTAATTGCCCATCATGCAACCAGAACCAATAATGTACTTGGTGGCTATACTAATGTTAATCATGCTAAATATTTAATAAACAATAATTATCGAATATTAGTAGAGTCCAAATGTCTTGCATAATACATCAAAATCATAAAAGTTAATACAATCATCCATATAACAGTCTGTTACCATAGAATTAAAGAGCATCGTACTGTCACTAATAGGGAAAAAAAATTATTTAGTCATCTTGTTGGTGGCCCTCATGGAATCCTCCACAGCGGCTTATGTTATGTTCATACGGTGACAGATTGCATCGAAAGCGCGTTTCCCTAACCGGATTCCGCGTAATGATGTGCTGAAGGTCATAAGAACCATCGTCCACGTTGTCTTCATGTCCCTCATCCATTGCCGCAATGATTTCATCTGTAGAATACTGTCCGAAACTCAGAGAATATGTCACATGAGACGACCGTTCAATAGGAGTCCCAAAAACCATATCCTGTTCCAATGTTGGAGTCGGAGCAGCGGGCCTATAACAGTCTTCATATGCGTCTGATCTGGGTGTGTAATGCAAACCAGATGAAGTCGGCCCTGATAAACGTGGCCCAGCTGTACTGGGGCCAGCAGAATGCATGGGGTATGATGCATGTGGGACACCAGCATGCGGCATCGACGGTCCACCTCCCCAAGGGGGGTACTGTGATCCAGGAACAGACTGAGGGGGCCACCAATATTGTTGTGAGCGGCCCGAAGGGTACCCAGGTGCAAAGAACATCCTAGGAGGACGTGGAGGAATAGGTGGTACAACCACTGGGGTATCTGCAACTGATGGAGTCGAGTGGTGAAGGTGTAACCCCTCGTGACGCGCACGTCGATTACGCCGAACCACTGGTGGCGGGGCCTCAGTCTGACGTCGTATTGGTGGCGGTGCAGCATCTCCAGGATCTATTAATCTATCTATATCGTCGCATGCAGCCAGCATTCGAACCGCCTCCTCGTACATCTGAGTCATGTCAAATGCCCCATGTGCCTCAGGTGAAAGCATGTGGACAACAGTCTCTGCTCGATCGGTCTGCATATGAACAATTATTAGTGAACATTACACGTAAACTAATATGCATAAACAATAATAACTAACATGCATACCACATGTGCCTTCAAAGCGGCTTTGTGGGTCATCCAACGACGGGTAACTGAGTAGTACCATTGCATGTATTCACTGTTGACAGATAGGTACCCGTCTCTCCGCATAGGTTGCACGTCCTGCAACACAAGGGCGTCTCTATTTTCCCATTGTTGAATAAAGAAAACATGACGCTGACACCAATCCATGTCTGTCTTGCCGGTAATAGTAATCGTCAGCAGCTCACTACAATTAATAGGAGCCTCTGGGATTGGCTGGTCGAACCCAAACTGACGCATAACTCTATCCGGCTGCTGGTATACGACAATCTCATAACATATAAGAAGACATACAGCCAAACATCTCCTCGCCATCTGAATATCCAGTGGATGGACTGCGTCTACAACCTCATATGGCCTCCAACGTATGTCTCTCCTTCGCATGACATCAATATGATGGCGATATCTGTATATACAGTTTGTCGCGTATGGTATACATTAAATCTGCAAAGGAAAACAACAACAATCATAAGCAATATATACTGCAAATACAAAAAAAATGAGGAATACTAATAATCAAATAATAAAAAACCTGTGGCCATATATCTCGTGCTGTACGACATGATGGTCTTCCACCGTAGGAAGGCTAGGAGAGATGGTCGGGAATCGCGTCCAAGCCCACAACTGTAACAACAAAGCACATCCACTCATCTCACAACGTGAGGCACGTGTGGCCTTACACAACTCCCTATATAATCCTGCAAGAACTGCAGAGCCCCAACTGAATGTCCCTGTGCGCTGGAAATCATCGAAATATAACAAATAACGAGCTGGCACGAAGCTCGAAGAGGTGTCAACAAACAACATCCCGCCTAATATGCGTAATATCAAAGCACGAGTGTATCTACGACGTCCTATTTCAGTGCCTGAGTGGACCTCATAAACATCAAACTGCTCACGCAAAAAATGAAGGTTTAACAAGCCGCCCTGCAAATCACGATCAGCAGCCGGCTCAACCCCTAACATGTCACCAATGATGGCCCGAAAGTTATGTCGGCCGTGACAACCACAAACAACATGACCATCGGTCGGCAGACCCAACAGATGATGTACATCCTCCAGGGTGATTGTGACCTCACCCATCGTCATATGAAACGTACGTGTCTCTGGACGCCATCGTTCAACAAGCGCGGAGACAAGGTGATGGTCGATCTAAAAACATACATTACACAACAATTACGTATACATCACAATACAATCAATACATCTAATAGGAAATTAACAAACACTGAATATACGAACCTCGTGATTGCGCAGACGCGCAACGTGATAAAAGCCAGCTTCTATAAGCCACGGGTGTATATCCTCAGGTATAGCCATATGGTTGTGTGTCGCGGCATGTCGAACATTAAGTATACGATCCCGCATGGTTGGATCAGCCTGCGAATTCCACACATACGTGGATATATGTTTCTCCTGTATTGTAAGGAGACTCCGTATGGATGGACCTAGGTCAATGATGCTCAACGCATCCGATGGTGTCGGTGGAACATGTTGCTCGTCATCCATTACTGTATATAAATTTGTTCATGCAAAATTATAAAATATACGTTCATTAACAAGCAAATTAATATCCTAGTGTAACAGCATTCTCAACCTTAATTGTCATTTTTAATTGACTATACCTAATTTCGTGTATCCTGTTACTAAGTAAGTATAAACTAATCTTAAATATTCTCAACCTTAATGTTGTTGTCAATGTTTTGTTTTTGTTGTCAAATTAAACATGCAGTTAAACACTAATGTGAATTTTCATATACGCTTACATAGTCAAAGGCAATAATTGAAACCTAATCAAACAACATAACGTACAAAGGGTTCGAATTACAAACACAAACACAATAAGTTCAACATTACAAAGCAACACATCGTAACCTACTAAGAACAACAACTGAAACATCAAAATGACGCAACTATTCATAATTTGGTATATCTTGTGTAGCGGACATGTCATCTTCTAGTAGTTCGATTGCTGGTTTGTGAAAAGTAGCTAAAATTTCTATTGGACAGAAACGCTTCCAATAATTAGCTTCTGCTAACAGCTTAAGTAGATCTTCATCGTTTTTCAATTGTTTTATTTCGTAGTTAAGCAAGGTATTTGAATACTTTGCATCAGCTGGTTGTCGGAAGAACAAGTGTCTGACTTCGTGTGATTCAACAATTCCGTAAGGGGGAACTCCTGGCGGAACAAATTGCTTTATTATATGCTTTAGTGTTTCTATATTGCATCCGGAAGGAATTTCAAATCTTTTAGGATTTGTTCCAGTAAACGAGTAACCCAAAAAATTGCCTCGTCGTGGTATGTTCCACTTGCCGTTGTAATACAACAGGGCATCATGAGTAGGAGTCATGGTGGACTGAAGTAGGTTCAGTACACCGTAGGGTGTTCTGCTTATCATGCATAACAATTCTATAGGACCAACAGTCGGGAGTTTTTCATGGCACACCAACATAATGCAAACATCATCATCATTGTTCACTTGCAGCGCATGAAAAAATATTCTGTTAACTGTATTGATTGCCGGTTGACGATAGTAAATTTCATCCACAAACTGGTCATCTGTGAGTAGAAGGGTGTTGTGCATTCTACTCTTCAGTGACTGAAAGGAACATTCATCGGGAACTCGCATTGGTATAGGAGTATCACATACGAAAGAAACACCGATTTCATTGTGTGTTATTGATCCATTCGGAAAAATAAATGCTAACTTCGAATTACCAATGTTTTGAGACCTTGTTTCACCCAAGAAGGCCATGGAATTGCGATTGTGGGATGATTAAACCCGGGTGTCGTCTGGTGTATATATCAGGGTGTTAAGCCCCGCCTACGTCGGGCTTAACCACTTGCGCCTGCATGGGGCGTGACTAATTAGGAATCAGAACAAAACTTCATAGTTTTTCGGATTTGGTTTTTGATTATCCCCGGAAAATGTATCCAAGACTCTGAAGAAAAAAAAAAGGATGCAACTGCACCAAAGAAATTCTGTATGGAAACTAAATTTCATAACATGTTTAAAAATTACATAGCCAAATAAAAAAAATGGAAACTAAATCAAAAACTACATAAATAAAAATATATTTCAAATCAAATATAAATTACCAATTCATACAAAATATAAACAAAAAACAAAAAATAATTTAGCCTCATGTTTTAAATGTTCCCAATAAATACTATTTAACACACAACTACATAAATAATATATATTTTTTCAAATTAACATAATTAAATGAACTACATAAATAATATTTAACAAATATTCTCAAACCTAATATTTTAAA
>PYAF01005421.1:221024-231253 GCA_007407185.1 Glycine tomentella | reverse complement strand
AAAAATTAAACGAAAACTTTTTTTATACATTTAAAAATTTAAATTTTGTGTTACTGTCATTTACTTTTTCTATTCAAATTTTATATTTTTTCCTTCTTTTGTATTTATTTTTCTTCCAATCAAACATACATATCAACTTTTTTTAAAATAACAATAAATCACTCTAATATTTCATATATTTTAATCAAACAACTATTATTAATAAAAATTAAATTTTCTAGAACCTAATGCATTAAATCTCCTACATAAACAACATTTAACAACTAAAACTACATAAACAAAATAATAAAAGCAAAAAAAACATAAGCAGAGAAAGAAAAAAAAATTATTTTAACTAAATAACTATTAATTAATATTACAAATATTCTACAACCTAATGCATTAAATCTCTACATAAATAATATTTAGCAAGTAAAACTACATAAAATAAGCAAAAAAAAAACATAAGCAGAACAAAAAAAAAAAAGCTCACTGGATAGGAGACAGCGGGAGCCACGGGAGAAGAGAAAATTTGAGAGAGCGGAGTGTGTGAGGGGGATAGGGAACACCTCCTTTAAATAGTGGTCCCAAAATCAGCCCTATTTCGCTACCAGCCACAGCTAATATGGTCTGTAACCCGCTCTCCGACATAGCGACATAGCAGTTGCAGGTCCTGGCTTCTGACGCAGCGGAATTCGCCCTCTGACATAGCGGATTAGCCTATTTCGCATCCAGCACCAGCGAGGTATACCCATGTCAGGAGCTTACCATGCAACGAATCCGAGCACACCACATCAGCGCGTAATCCGCTTTTGCTAGTAGCGGTATATGCCGCATGGCATTTCGTCTATTCTTTTTTCACGCCTGACACCTTTGCCTTTTTTTTTTTTTTTTTTTTTTTGTCAACCGTGGTATTTTGACCAAAGTTTCATTAAGTGATATCGTTAAATATTTAATAATATGTTTTCTTAATGATTATAAAGTCATCAATATTTATTTTAAAATCAAATTATTTTTTTACTATTAATAATAACTAATATCAATTAAAGTAAAAAATAAATGTGTCTTTTCATTTTCTATCTAAAAACCTCACCCTCTCTGTCTCGCCAGTTCTTCAATGGAGTGGGACTCGCTGGGGGTTCCCTTTCCTCCGGTTCATGAGACCCGCCGAGACTTCCGAGATCAGCGAGCACGCCGGCCGGAAAGCGGCGCCGCCGGTCCCCTTGTTCCTCACAATCTCGGTGGTGGCAGTGCAAGCCAAGGTGGTTCTGCAATCCACCCCTCCGTACCCTGCCGAACCGGCCAATTCGAGAACCGAATCAGGAGCCCGTTGTTCTGATGAGATAATTTATGTGTTTAAAACCAAAAAAACGAGAGAAAAATTTGAGGAAATAAACGTAAACATTATTAGAAGTCACAATCAGAACATTTAAATTTGATTGTAATATAAATATGAGATATTTTTTGAGTTATTACAAATCAATTCGCGCTATAAATATTTAATTAATATATTATCATTTAATTGATTATAAAGATCTAAAATAAAATTTTTTAAATATCAAAAGTCGAATATATATCTAAAATAAAAATATATTTAAATTATTATTATTCATATATTTTTTCTATCAGCTTTTTCTTGATATTCAAAACATTCCATTAACTATGTTTGTCACAATTTTTATCTGTAGAGTTTTCAAGGCTAAAATATATTTTGAATTTCTAACAAACACATATTTTTTTAATTTATCAAATAATTATAATAAAATTTATTAATTTATCATAAATGTATCATATAGTTAAATTAATTTTTAATTAATAATAATAACTTTTTTGTTACACTGGATAATGTTCCGTAAATTTGATCTTGGCAATGTCTATGAGCAATGGCCCGCAGGCTCAGTCCCATCATCATCATATAAACTGAAACAACCATTGGCGTAATGTGAACTAGTCCTCTTCCTTTCTGATTTTATATATATCATCCCAATATATAGTAATATTTATGTGGTTTGGAGTAATTTTTAAGATTATGGCACAAACTGAAAGCTACCATAACACCTAGTTACCCCTTACTTTATTAATGTTAATCTTCCTTATCTTTATTTTATTTTTTCTTCAATGCCCCACTCCTCTTGTTTCTATGCAAAACCTGCTTATGTTTCTCTGTACTCTCACTGCACGTTCTGTTTTTGTCTGCAGTGTCACTGTCCCTGTCTTCTTCAGCCACACCAAGAGTCCCTCTCTTGCACACCAATCTTTGTTTGAGACCCTTTCTCTCTCTCTCTCTCTCTCTCTCTCTCTGTCTTTCTAACCAGCATTGGAGCCTTGAAAGCATGGAACTTTCCTTAACCTGTTCCATAACTTAAAACTTCTAGAATGATGCATTAATTAAAGCGGTTGCAAGCAAACGTCAACTAATCCATTTCTCATTTTTTTTTTTTTTTTTACCCTCCAACTTCTCCTTTTTTTTTCTTTCTTTTTTGTTTTTGATATATATATATATATATATATATATATATATATATTTACTATTCTTAGTAGAAGAGGTGCTTAAACTTTGAGGTTTGAAAAATTTGTTTGTGTTTTTATTGAAAATGTCAAGTCTACAGATGTGCCATGTGGTGGATTTAAAGCAAGGGAGTCTCAGTCACCACCACCGTTCAGTGAGTGGCAGTGACATGAGCATGTGCTTTTCTGATGCTGAGAATGGTTCAAGCTATTCCCATTTCTATTCAACAAATGGTGACCCTTACGATGATTACACCTTTGGTTGTGTTTCTGATCCTGAGGATGGTGGTGATGCTGATTCAAGGAGGGCTTCTTCTGTCACTGATTCTGTGGAGGTGGAAATTGAAAGTGGTGCTCCTGAAATTAAAGTGCATTTGGCCAAAGTGGAGAGGGATTGCAGGATTTGTCATCTTGGTTTGGAGAGTGATGATAGTCAAGAAGAGTCCGGAGTTCCCATTAAATTGGGGTGTTCTTGTAAGGATGATTTGGGTGCTGCTCACAAGAACTGTGCTGAGGCCTGGTTCAAGATTAAGGGGAATAGGTGAGTTTGTTATGCTTTAATTTAAAGCTTATCTTTTCTTAGGTTGTGTTATGTTTTCAATTGGAACTTGGAAGTCTCAAAATCTGCTGCTGAAAAAGTAGAATTGGAAAAGCCTCTTGTTTGGTTTTCAATTAGGCCAATTGTAAACTGAGTCTTGCCTCAATTTTGCCTTGAAACTCAATTTGAAATGGAAGTAAAAGAACTGTTATTGCAAACGCATTTGTGAAATAAAGTTCATTCAAACTTAAGTTTACAATTTTTAATCCAAACATGCTCTTACTTGGATTGTGAACTTGGTTTTTATTTTAACTTTCACAATTTTAGAAAAATAGAAAATACAAACCCTCCTTTTTTTGATTTGTTGCATTGGGAATTTGAGCTTATTAACTAGTCATGTCATGCCATGTCACTGCTTGCAGAAAATTTTACAATTTACTGACATCTTGTATTTAGTGGAAGGGTATGGATATGATACTCAAAACTGTAGTGTAGAAAAATTCTGAAGTGTAAGTGAAGTATTTAGTTGGCATTTAACTTGTGAACGGTTTAATTAAATTTTGAGTATAAGGAACAAAACTTTTACGGCAGAAAATTCCATCGTTTCTTCAAGAGAGGGGAATGTTATAGAAGATTACATTATTTAAAGAAGACTTAAAGAGAAAGGCATAAAGCATTAGTCAGTCTTACTGATTAGCTGAGTTGTGCAAGCAAAGTGGGATTCCTTGTTGCTTTGTCCCTTTTCTGAAATTAAGGAATTTTCATATTATTTCTTTTTCATTATCTTTATCTCAATCAAAGTGGAGATTTGACACCTTCGCCCCTTTGTTCATGTATTTGGGATTTATTTTTGTTGCCTTGGTGGATGCTTTAGCTTGATGATGTGTCACCAATGATATTTTAACCCAAAAAGTTAAGGATTTGTGGAAATTTGTTTATTTATGATGTATGATGATATCAAACTTTTAGTGTGCTTAGTTGTTTTACTCACCACAAGATATATCCTAGTCAAAGAACTTTAAGGTAAATTATTGTCACACTGCATGTAAAGGTTCAGCATGTCACTTGCAGATAGTAGAACAGTTAAAACCTGTACTCATTGTAACTGTGCTAATCCCTGATTTTAATTGCAATACATAAATTCTAATTCAATATAATGTATAATTTTTTTCCCTTGCTTAATGCATGGTAGTGAACCTATTTTATTGATGAATTATCTCTTCTCCATGTTTGGGACCATCTATGGAGGCAACTATGGTTAACATTATAACATATCTAGTTGCTGATGAAGTGGAGGGAGGAATGTGAGGTGGTGAACTAGTGGGGCAATGGTCACCCCTAATTTTTGTGATGTTTTTTGAAATTACTATAAAAATTATTTTGTGGTCCCCTATATTAAAAATATTGGTCTTATCTATATAATTTATTTATTTTCTCATATTATTTTTGTACTCAATACAGTTATGTAGTTATTTTATTTATAAAAGGATAACAGTTATATATTAATTTCTGGCATATGTCTGTAACCAAAAAAAAAAAATATCTTGCATATATTAATGCACATAAAAGTTTAAAATTTCTTTACTAAGCCATGCTATTTGATCATAGCCTCCCTTAAGCCAAAGTTATGGTTCTGCCCTGCAAGCGCATGATTAGTGGCTTTATTAAGTGAAACAGAATATGAATATGTTCTCTGTTCTTTCTTTGACATATCGATTGATGCTTTTGTTTTATTGATAGAAATATCTTGAAATAATCTTTTTCTTAATGGGTTTAGAAGAAGCTGCATGGTTTACCTTACCACGTGATTTTGTCATAGTCCCACCAAAGACAAGTGTAGATTTGTAGAAGGTATCAAGTAGGAATCAGAATCTGTCTGGTATGGCATCTTAGTAGAAACACATACGTTAACTGACACGCACTTTCATTCAATTTGAAAAAAGTTCCTTGGTTGCAATAGTGAGGGAATAATTGCTCCACCCATCAACTACGTCCTTATTCTGTGTATGAGCTTCTAAATTCTTAAGGATTTGGTTAATGTACTAAGTTTGTGGTTGTTGACAATGTGACCTTTTCTTTTTTATCTAGTTTCTATCATGCATTGCCAATACTATGTGAGTTCTCGTTTGCTAGTTTATTTTGATATTTCAGTTTAGGAGGGGATAATAATGCCCCTGATCCTTTTACATAGCATGTACTAAATGGTACCAACAATTTTTCACCTGTGCTCTCTTTCTCGCTTTCCTGTTTCCCTTAAAGCAATACCTTGATGGGATTTATCATATCTACTTTCTTCTAGTTTTGTAACCTCACAATTATAACTGTAGCTATTTATATGAACATAAATAGGTTAAATATGTTTTTAGTACATGTAATAGAATAAAGGGAATAACTAAGAAGAGACAATTTATTTTTGAGAAACTAAAAGTGAATATTACTTTATTTGTGAGGATAAATTTATTTTTTGTCACTGAGATATTGGTGCAAAGTATCTACTGACTTTGGCAATGACTAATTTCTCTTAAAAACATGACTTTGTTGATGACTAAAATTGTATTTAGCCCTTAATTATTTTTCTAATTTTTTTTTCTGTTTGTTAAACTTCAGGACATGTGAAATATGTCATTCTGTTGCACGGAATGTTTGTGGGGCAAATGAGGAGACTACACAGACTTTGAGTGACAGCAACAATGCTAATAATGCAGCATCCACAATCTCAACATCAACAGAACCTCGAAGATTTTGGCGAGGCCATCGCTTCCTGAATTTTCTGCTTGCTTGTATAGTTTTTGCATTTGTCATATCGTGGCTTTTTCATTTCAATATGCCCTCCTCGTAATTTTTCTAAAGCATAGCTTTTTTTTTTTTTTTTACTTATATTTTAAAGAAATATGAAATCTAATTTAATGGGGGAGGGGGTGAAGAGAAAGAGGAAGAAAAATAGAAAGGAGAAACCACAATCTAAAATCCATAGAGAATTGATTCTTAGAGAGAACTACTGTTCTCATTTTAAGGCCTTACTGGGGCTATGTAAGTAGGCATTTATATCATCCTTGCCTCTATGCAAGTCAATAGTTTGTGCTTTAGTCATTTATGTTGTGCAGTCTTCCTATAATATTGGGTCTTTCTTTATAGTGCTTTCTTATTCAGACAAAGGTATATAGCAGAGCTTGTCTATAATGTTTAGAAAAAAAAATCCCCCCTATTACCCTATTTTGCAAATCAATGTGATTTTTCATAAATATTAAATGTATATTATGGATATGATTGTTTTAAAGTGAACAATTCATTTTAGTTGGTACTTGGTAAAGTAATCGATTAACATTAACAATGTATTAAAAGGAAGGTTTTTTTTTTTTCCCACATGTCAAGATTTCCGTCCTTTTTCAACAATTTCAAGCCACTAATTTATCTTTTAGTTAAACTGTCCATATCATATAGTGATTAACAATTATTTTTTCACAAAGTTTCTACTATTTTAAATCTGTCGTGGATATATTATGTTTTTTTTTTTTTCTAATCTCAAATAATTATAATATCTATTTATTTGTTTTATTAGTAATATCTATTTATCTACTTTATTAACAAGGGAAAGGGATTAGACACAAATGACTTACGTGTTGAAGTTAATATTGAATTGTTCGAATATTATTTGATACTGATTCTTGAAAGAAATAATTTTGTCAAATTTTATTTACCTTTTAATTGAACTCTTAATTCATTTTTTTATAATGGGGAGGGTTAAAAAAAAAAACAAAAAAAAGGTAATTGGTGTCACATGTCAAGATTCTATGCAATTATCCCCTCCATTTTCAACAACACATGCAAGTCATTAATTGATCTTTTAGTTGAACAGTTAGTATTGTACTGTGATTAACATTTTTTTTTTCTCAAAAAAGCTTCTTTTACTTTGAGTCTGTTGTATGTTATTTATTTTTCTAATAATATGATTTTAATATTTTTTTTAAAAAGACTATACTATCATTAAAAAAATAATATTTAATATATATATATATATATATATATATATATATTTGTCATCAATCTATTAACTCTATTTTAAGGGAAGGGAAGGTTTTGGGAGAACAAACGGTCATCTTTTTAATAATTTTTTCCATCTCAAACCTTCTCTCTCTAATTTCATTTTTTTTGTTTTCAATGTTTTATTATTTTTATTTTAAAATCTTATGAAATTATTTTTAGTTAAAAATTGTATAAATCATTTAAATAGTTGCATAAGTAAATATTTTTTTATTAATATTTAAATTATCAGTTATAATTTTTACACCGAAAATTAATTTAAATATAATTAATTTAAAATTTTAAAATTTTGACTCTATTTTTAATAATTATATATACGGAAATTTTGTTCATTATTATTTGTATTATAATCTTATAATATTTTACAAAAATGTATAAAATCAATTTTAATATTAATCAATTTATTTTATAAGAAAATAATTTTATTAAAATAAAAACCAGTAGCACAAGATGTGCCAAGCTTACAAGTCAAAGCAAACAAAATAAATAAAGCATAAACAAGATGGATACAGCTTTTGCCCAACCACCAAACGCACCAAAACTCACGTCACCCAGACCAACAACATAATAATCATTAGCTACATACACCACCAACAAAATTAACATAAGGAAACAATATTAACACACAAAAACCGTAGTGATAGATCCCATAACATTTCAATTAATACAAATACATGCTGTAGGATTCAACACCCATTCACATAATGAATACGTGAGACCCCCCTTTGCCTTATTCTACTGCCATGAACGGAATTTAATGGAATCAATAAGGCATTCCTTTTTTGTGTTTGTTGATGTAAGTATCCAAGAATTATGGCTCAACTCTATTGACCATATTATCACAAATCATACCGTTATATGTTCTTACCAAAATTTGGAAGAGCCACGCATAAGGATGGATGTGGTCCATGTGGATTCTAGATTCTTCAACGTCGGACGGTGAGTCGACTTTGCTAAAATGGAGACCTGCAAAACAAAGGAAAGGATTCCGACGCTCAAGTAAGTACATCAATTGTATAGAGAGAAAAACATATATATGAGTATATGAATGCTCAAGTATATGTGAATGAGTATGAGAGTGAATGTGTTCAGGTGTGTGGAAAGGTTAGATGAAACTTGTATTTATAGTGTGAAGCGTGGGCCTTTGACCTTTGTAGATAATTAACCTGTAGATAAGACTAGTAGATAATTACAGGTTATAGATAATTTGTACCTTGCAGGTAATTTGTAGCTTGTAGATAAGTAGGTGCCTATTATTTGAAAAGTAGTTGCAACATTATCAGTAACATTTGAATAATATGTCTTAGAGATAACCTGTTGGGCGTAACAGCCCAGCTGTTGAGGGGAGTGCGTCCGCGGCCCCCGTCCTCTGAGTCAGCTTGCAGGCAAAAGAGGTTGTAAAAGCGTCTGGTATCGATGGAGATTGTCTGATGTCAAAGTTAGTAGCCTTGACAAGTAGGAGAGTCGTGAGCTTATGGAGCCCCTGAGTGTGGACAAGTGTTGTTCGGTGTCGATAATGATAACTCCGACAAATATGAGAAATGTAAGTGTATTGAGCTTTTCAACCCCCCCAGCCTTGACAAGTGTTGTCCGAGCTATCATTGTTGAATTGTCTAGGGATGACATGTTTTGTTCTGCAGGCGAGATCGGACATGTTAGGAAAGTGAAGTGTCCAGCTTGGACATTTTTGCCCTTATCTAATTGTTGGAGAATGTATTAAAAGCAAGCGTTACGCTTGTCTCTTTTCACAGGCGTTGCAGCATACGTGCAGTACTCATGCATACGTGTCACTCATGGAGTGCGCACGTACTGGAGACGTGCGGTAATGAGTGAGTGGAGTTTGATTGTGGCACAGATTCTTAGGAAATCATTTCAAATCACGCCAGTAACTGAAAGGTTGCACCTCCATTTCAATGGAGTGGATGTGTGACATTTCTTTGTCACCTTCATCATTTACATTCTTGATCTTCTCTTCTCCAGAATCTTTTTTGCCCTTCCTCAATCTTCTTGTTTTCCCTTTTCTCCATTCAAGGTATACCTTTTTCTTCTCTGAAAATGTTTGTGTCTCCCATTTTTGACTTTGCTTTGGGTCTTGGTGGTATCAATTTAGGGGGCTCAATCGAGCAACCCCTAATGCACGAAGTCATTTCTGTTGATGATTCCTTAGAGGAAGAGACCCACCATGGAACTTCTAACGGTAAGTCCTCCTCTTCAGGGAGGAAGGTTGACTCACGTCGTGCTGGCGAGGGTACCTCTCACCTTCGTCAGAGGGTGAGGCCTTCTGTTTCCCCTCAGGCCAAGGAACCTATGCCTCTTACCACCATCCTTCCTTCTACTGCTTTGGGAGAAGTAAGAAGAAGTGGTAGTGGAAACGCCCGGGCTTCTCCCCGCATGCAACACAGCCATAATGTTGGGTGGTCGTCGTCCACACTTGTTGTGTCTGGCTATGAGTGGATGATGGACGAAGTTCTCAAATATAAGTCTTCTCTTACGTCGACGACATATGTGAACCCCATGTGTCATCAACTAAGGTTGACGACCCTTGAGGACTCTTGTAAGGTGATTGTTAAGGCTTGCGGGAGTGATGACCTTCCTTTCTCGAGGGTGGTGCCAAGTGTTCGCCCTTTTTCTTCATGTATCGGTGCCTTTTTGAGGTACTGGGTTTGCTTCTTCCCTTGTCTCCCTTTTAGTGTGCTCTTTGTTGCGAAAATCGCACACTACGGCAAGTGCACCGATCGTTTCAAGTAATAAAATAGGTAAGTGAGTATCGTTCTCCACAAGGATAGGGGTGAATTCACAGTAATATTACGCCAATGTGATTGAAAGTAAAACAGAAAATGTTGAAGAAAGTTGTTGTTGAGTAAAAACAAAAATTAAATAAGCAATAAATTAAATCAAGAAGTTACCAATGGAAGAGCAATTGTGGTTAGGCACAATCCCCTTTGATTCCTACCTCCTTCACTAGACTGGTTTATTAGTTTAATTTACACAAATGATAAATCTCTCCTAATCTCGTAAATCCTAAATTATTAGCGACTTATCCCTTTAATTCGATCGAGAATCCTAATCCCTTAGCAATCCTGTCAAACTAAGCATTTAGAGAATATATCATAAGGGTTTCTTGTTATGATTGTTCAGAAAATAAGTCTTTTCTAGATTAGTT
>PYAF01005421.1:209225-220924 GCA_007407185.1 Glycine tomentella | reverse complement strand
CTGAAATCTATCAGTTTAAGCATTTAAAAGACCATATCATAATTTCTGCAGCCACACATCCCTATCCCTAGGTGATGAACAACTGTTACTCTAAACAGGTTAGAAATTAGAACCCCAACGTCCCCATTGCGAATCCTAACTCTAGATACTTAATTGAAGTGATCAATTCCAACTAAGAAGGGAAAGTAAGAATAGAATATAATAAAACAATCAAAACATTATTGTTCAATACCAGTCAAGTTGCAGAGGAGTTCACATCAGTTCATGGCCTTCCCACAATACAAGATTTAGCCTGCCATAGGCCTCAAGAACATCAAAGCTGTAGAATAATACATGACTGTGTTGAAACCCTAGCCTTGATTCTTGATTTCCAGGGATTTAGAATGGTGTTTAGAGAGTTTCTCTGGCTAACCCCCTGTTTTCCAAGGTATTCAAAAGTATCTAGACTTAGTTCAGAGGCTTTGTATTTATAGAATCATTTAATTACAGTAATAAAGCCTATTCCTGTGCTCAATTTCGAAACAGATAAACTAATTAAGGAAACATAATCCATGTGGCGCGATCCACGTGGAGTCCCACGCGGTTATTCGAATTGATGGCGCTGACTGCGTGGGACCCCACGCTAACCGCGTGGAGTCTTCGAGCTTCAATGGTCTGGATGCTGATCTTCTCGCGCTGGTAGCGTGAAATTGGCACGATCCGCGCGGCTTCTTCGAGGGAAAAAGCTTGAACTCGAGTCTTTGGCGCTGATGGCGCGGCTGTAGCGCTGATAGCGTGGTGGTTGCGACCTTGTCATGCTAGTCGCGTGGGCTTCCACGTTGATCGCGTGGGATCTTCGAAACTGAGGCTTCTAATTTACCTTATGGCGCGATCCGCGCGGGACCTTGAACTGGATTTTCTTTCTTCCTTTTGCCTTGAACTTCCTCTTTTTTAACCTGAAATTGCTCAAATGGTAATGAATTGAATTTAAAACAAATAAAATGATAAACTAACTATTCTTATTCTATTTTTCTAAATATTTAACTAAATTATATCCTAAAACTAGCCTAAAACTAAGATGTGTTTGCAACACATCACTCTTCCTTTAGTATTTGAACGTAGCGCCCTCCTAACTTCATCCCAATAGTTGGGCAGTGGTGAGAGCGTTCTAGATTCTTTGTCCCTTCTTCAACATTTGACCAAGTGTATCGATTTTCTTATTCTTCTTTTAGATGAAAATAACGGGTAAGATTGACTGGGTCTCCTTGAACAATGTTTTCCAAGAAGTTGTTTGAGTTTGACTCAAATGACTTTGTTTCAAGGACCATTTCTTTAAGGTCCGGGATAGTGGTGTCGTGGTAGATGGGCTACCATTGATGTTCAACCAGGATGGGGAGCCCCGCTTCCCATTCTATTGGCAGTGCGATCTTACCAGGTTCAAGTCCTTTGATAAAAACTTGTTGACCTTGGTGGAGAGGGTGGATAAGGCAATCCTAGAGCAGTTGCTGGTTTCTTTGGATGTGCGAGCCATCTTGTTCTTGTCGTTGGCGGACGATCCCCTTGCTGCTTTAGATGGTAAACCCTTTTGTCCTGTCTTCCTTGTCTCCTTCTATATTTATTTATTTATTTAGACTTGACTTGACACTTGTCATTTTTTGTGTGCTTTGCAGGTATAGTGGGTGACTTCCCATGGAGGCCATTGGTGAAGTCTGTTGGGCCTGAAGGTGAGACTATGCCACCCACCTCTATCAATCCTCTGGATGGAGGCAAGAGTCGACCCACTACTGGTGTCGGCTTTGCTGATGTTGTTGTCGCTTCCCCCAGCATCCCCTCCTCTACTTTAGCTAAGAGGAAGCGGGATGATGATGTTGGGACGTCGGGTTGCAAGAAGTCGAGGGCCCCTCATGGCCTTCGTGCAATGAGGGAGGTCGCTGAACTTCTTCCCAATTTACTTGTGTCGCGATTAGCAGTACGAGCTCTTGCTTTTGCTCCAGTGGTGACACCTGCTGTTGTTCCTGCTTCTCCTGCCCCTCCTCCTGCTTGTATCGCTCCTGCTCCGGCCACTGATACTCCAGCTCGCAAGGATCTTGAAGAGGAATTGTCCCTTTACAAAAGAAGGTGGGGAGCAGCACGAAAAATCGCTTCCTCAAGGCCGTTAGGCAGGCCGATTTATGTGCTAAAGACCTTAACTTAGGTCTTTCTGACCCTTTCAAGGATATGAAGGAAGGTGCTCTGCTCGACGAAGAAGAGCTTGCTTCTTCCGAGGAAGGTGCTAATGAAGATCAGGGTGATGGGCCAATGTCTAGGCTACCCTTTTCCCTTTGTATTTTTGCTTTATTTGACTTTGGGTCTTGGAGGCCTTGTAATTTTGATAATCATTCTCCTTTAATGCAAATGTTCTTCTTTCATCTTTATTCTTCTCTTTTTGTTCTTTGTCTTGTATGATGTTTGTTTGTACAACACTTCGTGGTGATCATGATAGGCTGCTTTGACATGGACGATGTCCTTGCAACATAGGAAACGAGACTTGGTTGAAGGTCTTTACTGACCAGTCTGGTGGTGTTTCAATTTGCCTCCTGTTTGAGGGTGAGTGGCTGATCCTTTGGCCCTATTTGTCTAGGTTCCAACGGATTGCACATACCAAGAGTGTGTCTTGGGTTTTGTTGACCAAGGGTGGACCTTGGGTTTGTTGAGCCTTGTACCAGGGTAGTTGTTCATCTTGGGTTTTCTCGAGGCTTGCCAAGGATAGACCTTGGGTTTATGAACCTTTAGAGAGCGACAAGGAACTGGTCCTAGTTTTTATCATTTACTGCAAAGTTGTACTCCTCCAAGAATAAAGTTTAGAAATAGTAAAGCGTATCAAGGGTAAAGCTAGCATACCTTGAGTTTTCGCATGGGGAAACATAGCAAAGAGAAGGCTCACCAAGGGTGGACCTTGGGTTCGTCGAGCCTTGGATCAGGGAGTCATCTATCTTGTGTTTTGTCGAGGCTTACCAAGGGTGAACCTTGGGTTTGACGAGCCTTCAGAGAGCGTGTTTCTCCAAGGGTTAACCTTGGGTTTTGCGAACCATTGAAGATCGACCAGGGGATTTCCCTGGATTTTGCTGAAGGTCCACTAAGGGTGCTACCGAAGGATGGCCTTGGATTTTAAGAACCTTTGGAAATTACCAGGAGCTAGTCCTGGATTTTTGTCTGGTTTCACCGGGGGTGCTACCAAGGGCTGACCTTGGATTTTAAGAACCTTTGGAAATTACTAGGAGCCAGTCCTAGATTTTGTTGGAGGTTCACTGAGGGTGCTACCAAGGACTGGCCCTAGATTTTAAGAACCTTTGGAGATTACCAGGAGTTGGCCCTGGATTTTTTTTTTTTGGGTTCACCGAGGGTGCTACCAAAGCTGGCCCTAGATTTTTGTCTGGGTCCACCGAGGGCTGACCCTGGATTTTAAGAACATTTGGAGATTACTAGGAGCTAGTCCTGGGTTTTGTTGGAGATTCACTGAGAGTGCTACTGAAGGCTGGCCCTGGATTTTTAAGAACCTTTAAAGATTACCAGGAGCTAGTCCTGGATTTTTGCTGAAGGTCCACTGAGGGTGCTACCGAGGGCTGGCCTTAGATTTTAAGAACCTTTGGAGATTACCATGAGCTGGTCTTGAATTTTGTCGAGGTTCACCAAGGGTGGACCTTGGATTTTAAGAACCCTTTAAGGTTACCAGGACGTGTTCATCCTTGATGTTAGTAGGTTCTTGTAAACTTGTATCCCTGCAAGACAAAGTATATGAATAGTAGAGCATGATAAGGAGGAACCTCACATACCTTTGATTTTCGTGAAGGCGAGACTTGGCAACGTAGAGGCTCACCAAAGGCGGACCTTGGGTTTGACGAGCCTTTGGAGATGCAACCAAAGACGTGTGTCCGTCCTGGGTTTTTTCTAGGCTCACCAAGGATGGACCTTAGGTTTAATGAGCCTTTTGAAGATGTGACCAGGAAAGTGTTCGTCCTGGGTTTTGCTGAGGTTCAACAAGGGAGGACCTTGAGTTTTACAAACCTTTAAGATCAAGTTCACCAAGGGATGACCTTTGGTTTAGTGAGCCTTCTTACTGCATGGAGTTTGTTGAATTCTTCTTTGATTTTGGCCATGTTCTCAATTTCATCTTTTATTTCTAGTTCGACCTTCATGTTCTCTTCGTTTTGCTGCTTTTGAAACATTTTAATCTCCTTGTCGATGGTTCCCTGACTTCAACAGGAATCATGGCATCTGTGTCATATGTGAGTTGAAAAAGGGTTTCATGTGTAGTTGTCTGAGGTGAACAATTATAAGCCCAGAGTATACTGAGGAGTTCTTCCTTCTAGAGACCTTTAAACTTGTCAAGTCTAGTGCGTAGGGCTTGGAGGATGACTCTGTTTGCTGCCTCCACCTGGCCATTGGTTTGGGCGTGTTCGACAGAAGTGACGAGGTTCTTGACACCTAGCCTTATGAGGAAATCTTTGTAGGTATGTGCTTTGAATTGCGTGCCATTGTTAGTGACAATGGCAAAGGGTTATCGTGCCTGCATACAAGATGTTTCCAAGTGAAGTTTTCCACCTCACTGGCAGTTATCTAACGTAAGGGCCCGATTGACCGTCAGGAGAGTGTAGCGCTCACACCTAGGTTCTTTTGGGAGAGGTTGGCGCTTGTCGGACTTGTGTTTTTTGTCCAACCTATGTGGGTCAATCTTGGTTGCTCCTTCTTATTTATCTCACTTCTGTCCGGCTTGTCTGACCTTATTTCGGAACTTGCACATTTCTTCCATCTGAATATAGCCCTTGGCTCTTTTGTGTAGTTCATCCATGCTAGAAGGTGGTTTCTTGCATAAACTGCCGAAGAACTTGCCTGGATGCAAGGCTAACATCATAGAATGTAGCGCAACTTCGAGATTGAGGTTCCAAATTTGGACGGTCCATGAATCTCCGAAGAGACACATCATATGCTTGTCGCAGACTGGCTAGTGCAGTAGAGATAGTCTATGAGACTGGCTGGTCGCATACTGTGTGTATGCACTGAATCTTTCGACAAGGGTGTCGAAACTATCGACAGATCTCAGAGGAAGTCCACTGTACCTGTCAAGGCAACTCCCTTGAAAGGTGTAGGGACTACCTGACACAATATTGTATCGTTATTAGTGTATAGATTAGCCTGGGTGAGGAATGCATCTAGGTGCTCATCAGGATCATTGGTGTCGTCATACCGCTCTAGGTGAAGAGATTTTCAACCTGAGGGTAGATCGACCTCCATGATACGATCGACAAAGGGATGTCGACGAGTTGTCTGCCCTCTTGGATGGTATATTTGTGATAAACTGGGATCGTCCTGAGGGTTGACAGTGTGTCGGGGGTGTGATTCCCCTTGAGTATGCTCGTTCCCTGTGAGAGGTGAGTGCTCGTTACCTTGGGGGCGTCTCACTCTAGCTTCCAACTGATTGTGATCAGCCTTCAGCGTTCGAAGCTCTTCTTCATAGCATCATTCCATCTCCGAAATGCGGCTTTAGAGTTGTTGAATAGTTTCTGCATTTGTCATGGTTGTCTAGGGAGGCTTGGAAGTGTCAATGGGAGTATGACGCCTAAGGCTAGAGTGCCTACTGACCATTGGTGGATTGACGAAGAATGTGATTTGGTAGATAGATGGAGAAAGCAAAGCCGTATGGTAAGTTTTATCGCGACCCCACGGTGGGCGCCAAATGTTTTTACCAAAATCTGGAAGATCCACTCATAAGGATGGACGTGGTCCAGGTGGGTTCCAAACTCCTAAACGTCGGACGATGGTCAACTTTGCTAAGAAGGGGGACCTGCAAAATAAAGGAAAGGATTCTGATGCTCAAGTAGTACATCAATTGTATAGAGAGAAAAGCATATATCTGATTATATTAATGCTCAAGTATACGTGAATGCGTATGAGAGTGAATGTGTTCAGGTGTGTTAACCGTGAATGAGGTGTGTGGAAAGGTTAGATGGAACCTGTATTTATAGTGTGGAACGTGGGCCTTGCGCCTTTATAGATAATTAACCTGTAGATAAGGCTAGTAGATAATTGTAGGTTATAGATAATTAGATTGTAGATAATACGTAGCTTGTGGATAAATAGGTACCTATTATTTGAAAAGTAGTTGCAACATTATCAGTAACATTTGAATAATATGTGTTAGAGATAACCTATTGGGCGCAACAGTTTGACTGCTGAGGAGAGTGCATCCGGGCTCCTGTAGCAAGGCTGACGTGGAGGGTTGACATGTGTATGGAAGGTCCCACATAAGTTGTCACGTGTATTTTTTATATTCTAGACAGTACACCATCCAATACTTTTTGTTATCGACATCACAACGATGGAAATTTTGGAACAAATGATGCATAATTATAATATGTATATAACAACTAATAACAATCATATTAAAGTTAGAAGAAGAAATGAAATTCATCCTTAATATCTCGATTGAATCACAAACACAAAATGAAAAAGATATTACTCTCTATCTAGTGGTTGGGGTTTTCACATAATGTTGTGTATGGTAAAATTGTAAGAATTAATGTCTCATATGAGAAACATGTGACTTATGTAGGGACTAATAAATAAATAATTAATAATTAAGGACTAAATTGTAATTGGGTTAATTTCTAGAGATAATTACTATTAGATGAGAGTGGTGGTTATAAAGGGGTTAATATCCACTAATGTGAAATAAGGTCTCATTCTTGATAGAAAAGTGTTCTCTCAAAACCCCCAGTCGTTACGAACGTAGAGAGACAGAAAAAATATTCAAAGAAGCAAAATCTTATTTTTCTCCTCTTTCAAGGAATCTAGCGCACCAGAGAGAAGTCTCACTATGGAGAAATGTACATATTGTGTATCTATTATTTATGAGAATTATATATTTCAAAATCCTACTAATTTCTTATAATTATTAATCTCGGAAGCCCTTAATATTTATATGTGATATTAAAGCATGTGTTATGAAATTTATGATTCTCCAATAATGATTTATTTTCTCCCAATTATGCATGAAGCCTAATTATGAAGTTTAGGAATTTTTTCCCGCTGCAAGTATAATATTGTATCATGTATATGGATAAAGAATTGATTTGAATGGCCAAAGTTTTATAGTGAATCGGAATATTATTATGTTGTTTTTGTGGCATGTTTTGGTGGCAAATACTACTAGAAAGCTTCTCTATTTTGTTTTGTTTTGCTGCTGCATAATGTTTGGTGATGTTTAGTGATGTTTGGTGTAGTGGTTGACTGATTGTACATTTTTTTTGGTGTTTATAATTACGATGTTGTGAATATGAGAAAAAAAAAAGTTTTAAGAAGTAGTAAGAGTTTGGTGTGAGGTGTGAGTGTTCTGCGCGCACTGCATCAACAATAGTTTCTCAAACAACGTCGTAAAAGGTAAAGGTTTGGTCAAGGACTGTT
Organism: Glycine tomentella; assembly: GCA_007407185.1. Classification (NCBI taxonomy): domain Eukaryota; kingdom Viridiplantae; phylum Streptophyta; class Magnoliopsida; order Fabales; family Fabaceae; genus Glycine; species Glycine tomentella. The sequence continues at coordinate 213,505 of PYAF01005421.1, read as the reverse complement.
AACTCTTGTGGCTGGTGTTGGGCCTTTTTGTTTAACAGCTTGAATTGCGTTTTCTTTTTATTTTGGGATCGGTTTGTTTCATAAGAGAATGAAGAATGAATAGCACTTGCCTTGCCATAGATATTATTATTGTAATAACATGAAATATGGCAATTAATGTTTTGTTTTGGAGAAAGATCATGTACGTGAAGGTGATTGGATTTTTTTATTGGTTATAATGTGAATGAATGAATATTATTTTATGGCCTGGAATAATGAAATTGATAAGAATGCTATAAATTATTAGTAGTAGTGAATATGTGTAGGTCATGTATTTGTTTGGAATTAAGTGTATAATGGTTTTATTATTCACTAAAGTGGTCAAATCTATAAGGTTATTTAATTTCAAATTAATGATATTTCAATTATTCATAGAATAATGAATGCTAAATTATATGATTATTGGTTTATGGGTAATTGAAATTCATTGTTATAAGACATTTATGTATAGTCCAAAGGTTGATTAGTTTTTCTTATAATTAATGAATATAATTGTAGATAATTTGTATGTACCATTAGTTTTATTTATATACCCAAAGGTAGCAAGTACTAGTAATTGGTGCATATTTAATTGTCAAATAATGATAAGAGTTTTATTAGCATCATCATATTGTATGTTGCGTGTTGGTGTATAATTCAAAGGAGAGCATCAATATACATTGATTGTTATTTGAATGAATTATATGTATGACATGTGCTTTATGTCTTAAAGCGCTTATGTGAATTTTATTATGCAATACCTGTTCCCAATTCACTGAATTCTCATGTATCATTTGTGTCAATTTTTAATAGGCTTAACTTCTCTTATTGAAATAAGCAAGTCCAATTTCATCTTGGTGTTTTGGATCTTGATCTTGCTATATTTGAAGAGAAGTCTGCTACTATTACTGATGCTAGTAGCAATGAAGAGAAAATTCATTATAAAGCTTGGGAAAGATCTAACAAACTCAGACTAATCTTCATGGGAGTGACTATTGCAAACAAAATTAAGATAGCTCTCCCTAAGACCAATAGTGCTTCAGAGTTTATGGGATTAGTGGGAGAGCGCTCTCAAATAGTTGATAAGTCTCTTGTTGGACATTAATGAGTACACTGATCACCATGAAATTTAATGGTTCATGTTGTACGCATGAGCATGTCATTGAGACAAACATTGCAACAAGACTTAAGACCTCGGGAATGGTTGTGAATGTGAAGTTCCTTGTTCAGTTTATTTTGAACTCATTATCGTCTGAGTATGACCCGTTTCAAATGAACTATAATACCACGAAAGATAAATGGAATGTGCATGAATTGCACAGTATATTAGTTTAAGAAGAAACGAGGCTTAAGAATCAAGGAAGTCACTCAGTCCATAATGTAAGCCAGCAAGAGAACCAACGAGTTGGAAAGAAATTTGTGAAGAAGCATGATAAAGGCAAAGGGCAATTAAAGATCAATGACAACTCTATGAAAATCCAGAAAAAGACATCATAGTGTAATAATTGTCATTTTTGGAAATCTAAACACTTCCAGAAGGATTGCCCAAAGCGTAAGTCTTGGTTCGAAAAGAAAGGTGAGCTTAATGCTCATGTATGTTTTGAATCAAATTTAACGAAAGTTCCCATAATACATGGTGGATTAATTCTGAATGTACAACTCATGTTTCTAATACTATGGAGGGATTTCTTGCAATCCAAACCATAAGCTCAAATGAGAAGTTCATCTTCATGGGGAATAGAGTGAAAGCTTTAGTGGAAGCAATCGGGATTTATCGTTTAAAATTCGACACTGGACGTCATTTAGATTACTGGAAACTCTTTATGTACCTAGTTTATCTAGGAACTTAGTTTCATTATCTAAACTTGACGTTACTAGATACTCTTTTAATTTTGGTAATGGATGTTTCTATAACACCTCTCTTTACTCACTCGTGCTTGATTGATTTTAGCTAAAATATTGTGTCCACTTTGTATTAGCATCAAATTAGTTATAAATTTTTCACGAAATTCTTTTCGCTTTGCTTTCCAAGTTTACGAGTTGTCTGTAATATAAACGATTTTCCTCACCACGGACCATGCAAATAAAATTTCTTAATGCATATTAGATTGTTAACAGTCCAAGTACAGTTCAGATACATCACAGTCCCAAATAGTTTGTTACAACGTAAAATAAATACAATCCAGCATAGTCTCAAATACAGACAAACAAAAAACCACCAATATAATCTGCAGAACATCCATCAGCACATAAAATATCCAGCTCCTTCCTCAATGATTTACCTAGCTTACTGTTCTTCTGCTCGCCCAAATTAATTGGGGTCATCACAGGTGTCAACCACCGACACAGCTCGGGTAAGTATTTTAATAAACAGAATTAGATAATTGACAGAAATAGAATAATATATTAAATACATAACTTATTTAAAATAAACAATGGGTATATGATCGCGGTCGTACGCAACCAAATTAATTTGATTTTAAAATGTAGTACTAGGAAAGTGACTCCTAGGTCGTCTCTCAAGGATCAATTGTCAATGTTTAAGGGATTGAAAACGTGTTGGGGGGGTTTTGAAGGAATTTAGCAGAATATATAAAATAAAACAGAATTACTAATTAAACGCAGTGATTAAAAACAAGTCAGACCCTTAGAACAGATTGCGCCTTTAATTTCCTCGGTTCACGAAAGATAATCTGTCCTGCTTAATCCTTATCAGTCCAGATTAATCAACTAAGCGAAGATTAATCTAAAACGTCATTACACGAATTAAGCAAACGTGAACCTCGTTAGGGCAAACTCTCAGAATTAAGCAAACTGAGAATACTGAATCAATCAATACCAGAATCATTAAGCATGAATCCAATTCGAAAAATACAGAACAAAAACCCAAACAAGGAAGAACAAGCAGAAAACGAATTAGAAGAACAAGAACCTCCATTAAAGGTCTGCAATCATGTCCTAGGGTCCAACCCTAGGTTTAGCCTTCCATTAATTCGAAATTAACAACAGAAACGTAATTTAAATTGAAACTAAACATTAAACAAAATTAGGAACAGAAACGAAATAGAAGCAGAAAGCTAAAACGTAAATAGAAGAAGCAGAAAGCGAAAACGAAAATAAAAGAAGCAGAAAGCGAAAACGAAATTTACTAAAACCTTAAAGAAACTGCACGAAAATTAAATGTTGGCTGGTGTCTGTTGTTTGTTGTGTCTAAGTTGTTTGTTTTTGTGTGGGCACAGAACCCCTAAATATATATAGTAACTGCCTAACCTAAAAGAATGGACCTTTTCCTAACAATTTTGGCCCAAAATCACTAAAGATAAGATAAGATAAAATAAAATAAAAACGAAATCCATATTCTGATATGGAAAATATTAAGCATAAATAAAAACGAAATCTATAATTTGATATGGGAAATATTAAGCTGATGTTGACGTGGCGCACTAATCTTCAGTCCATAAATTAATTCCAAGCCCAATTAATTATTAATCTGCCCTGAAAAATAAAATTAGAAATAATTAACTTAAAATAATCCAAATTAATTAAAATTCAAATTATTGGTCTAATTAAATCCTAAATGAGAAACAATGCAAAATATAAACAATTAAGCACAAGTTAGGGATTAAAATGAGTACAGAAAGATGAGTAAATAGTGATAAATAGTGGCTCATCAGTATATAAAAACATAGAATAACATTTATAAACATAGATACATGATAGATGATGCATGCTTTCTTTATTACATGATGCATGACTGAGATCTCAGCGGCCTAATAAAAGGTACCAAAATCAGAATAGTCTCACCCACTCCAGTGAAACAGTCTCACCCACTCCAGTGAGACCTCCCTCCACTCCGAGGGGAAAAGGGTGCCAATAGTTCCACCCACTCCAGTGGAACAATCCCACCCACTCCAGTGAGACCTCCCTCCACTCCGAGGGGAAATAAATGCAAATGATGTATGTAATGATTTCTTTTTATTTTCCAGTTATTCTTTTTAATTCTCAAATTCTCATATCAGATAATTCCACCCACTCCAGTGGAATCCATAAATAATCACAGCACAATCATAAGGATTTTAACACTTCACCATTATTTTAATACACATCATTAAATTCATTTCTCAACATCAAAATCATAAAATCACCAAGCAACATATTAATCTTTATCATAGTTCAACGTCAAGTGGACAGCAACATCAACGAATAAAATAATATACTGCAACTTAATTAAATACAGCAACCTCATAAAATATACAGCAATA
>PYAF01005421.1:184536-201111 GCA_007407185.1 Glycine tomentella | reverse complement strand
ACACCCAATCCTTAGAGAAGCTTAAGTGAACATGAGCAGAACCTCCTCGAGAGACTGACCGATTAAGCACGTCATCGACCTTCGCTTCGGCAGAATCTCCTTACAAAAGTCACTCACCTCACTTCCCTAAGTTCTACACTCACTTAGGACTAAGAAAACAAGAAAATGGAGCAAGCTGGTGCCCTAGGAGAGAAGAGAAATGGAAGAATGGTCATGGCCTTCAAGAATTCGTCCACTATTTATAGGAAATGCTCTCCTGCTAGCTTGGGGCGCCCAGGCGCCCAATTTACCCTATTTTCAGTGGCCTGGGCGAGCTAAGGCGATTTCTGGGGAAGTGTGGGTCGCCCAGGCGACCAAAATACACATGAAATGGTGGCCTGGGCGAGCTTAAACTTAGCCTTGAAGAAACCATTGGGCTTTTGCTTCTTGATGGGCCTGATTTGCTTGCGGAACTTCCCCTGCTTGATATGTACACCTTCCTTACTTGCTTTGATCTTCCGGAAGCCTCGAAAATCCACGAAATCTATCAAATACACAACATGATTTGATTAATCTTCCGAAATACTTTAAATACAAGTACAAGGTGCTTTTTAACTAGGTTTTAGGGAAATTTCTAAGATAAATGAAATAAATCAAAAGATAAGTGCCAGCTTTTTGATCATGAAATTGCCTGAAATGTGGCACTTATCATGGATGCCTTAGAAATTTACTTTAATGAAGTAAAGACAATTAGACAGAAAGGTGAGAGTTGCTAGGTTTGTTAGAGGTGGTGAGTATTACAGAAGATACGATGAAACTGGGCAATACCAAGTTCATTTGCTAAACTCCTTCAGAAACGTGGCATTTGTGCGTAATACACAATGACTGGTACACCACAGCAAAATGGTGTATTAGAAAGGTGTTGTAGGATTTTAATGGATATGGTTAGGAGTATGTTAAGCAATTAACTTTACCTGTATCTTTGTGGATGTATGCCTTGAAATTTTTCATGTATTTGTTAAATAGAGTTCCTAGTAAGGCAGTTCCAAAGACACCTTTTGAACTGTGAACAAATAAGACACCTAGTATAAGGCACCTACATATATGGGGTTGCCAGGCAGAAATACGGATTTATAATCCACAAGAAAGAAAATTGGATGCAAGAACAATCAGTGGATATTTCATTGGTTATCCAGAAAAGTCAAAAGGGTATATGTTTTATTGTCCTAATCATAGTATAAGAATTGTTGAAACTGGAAATGCAAGGTTCATTGAAAATGGTGAAATCAGTAGGAATATAGTTCCATGAGATGTTGAAATTAAAGAAGTTAGAGTACAAATCCATTTAACTTGTGCCTCTAGCAGTAATGTGATTGTTCCTTCAATTGTTGTTTGAAACAACAATGAAGAAAAGCCACACAATAATAAGCCCATGATACATAATGAACCTATTATGGAAGAACCACAAGAAGTAGCATTAAGGATGTCTAAAAGAGAAAGGAGACGAGCTATTTCGAACGACTATATGGTATACCTATTTAGATCATCAGGTTGCTGGATATGTTGACTGGGACTTCATTGATAATTGTTGCTTATTTTCGGATTTTTTGTTTACTTGACCTATCTTCTTTGTGCAGGATTTATTGGATCCTACAAAACTCCAAATGGACCATATGAGTAGTCCCTAGAAAGCTAAGGAAAAAAGCTACAATTTTGTCTAAAATAAGCTTGGACCAATTCTTTCGTTTTGAGGGTCATTTTAGGCTTGAAAATTAGTACCTCTGCACTTGGACTTTGGGCTGTGAGATTAGGCTTTGATTTGCGTAGTTAGCTTAATTAGGTATATTAGATGGGCCTAATCAAGGTCCATCTTTTCATTTTATCCAGTCAAAATATATATTAGTGTAGTTAGTCAGGTACTTACTTCATTTTGTAAAAATAGATTTGAGAAGCTTCATGTGCAAGTTTTAGGATCAAAGCCTATTTTCTCTCTTTTTCTCTCAATTGTTCTTCATTTTTCTTCTTCCTTTCAACTTATTTCTTCTCTTTTCTTACACAATGTTTGTTGCTTTTTCCATTGGTGATGATCATGGAGGGCTAAACAATCAATCAATCCAAGGATTCAGTCCAAGCAAGGAAGAATTTGATATTTCAATCTCTGTGTGAATGTTCATCTTCTTCTTCAATCCTATTTTCGATTTTCATGATTATGAATGTGCTTAAGATTGAAAACGGATTATGTTATGGATTCATTTCCTAATTTCAAAATTTAATCACAGATTTCTTGGATGATATTTCAATCAAATTTGTGATTTCAATTGATGAGGAGTTAATTCGATTGAATTGCTTCTAATGACATTGACTGAACTTTCACAATAGGAACATTATTTGTAGAACTGTGATAATTCAAATTGTTTGGTTTAGTGAATTGGATTGATGTTCTTGAATCTATTTCAAACCTATTTCATTAATTCTATTAGTTTCTTCATTTTATGCATTTCTGTTGTGTTTATGCAATTTTTCGTTCATTGTGTGCAAACCACTCGTTGAAATTCCCCTTGTTTTATATAAGTGGATTGAGATCGGAACCAAAGTGAATCGTATATTTGAGTCGACCTAGATTATTCATGTACTACAGAATTAATCCTAGTTTTATTTGTTTCTTTAACGATTTGACAATCGTTATTATGCTCAAATTTGTACTTTACCAAACATAAGCTTCGCAGTTGGAATGTTACGAAGATATCAAAGTAAACCGAGAATGGAACACTGGAAAGCTCCAAAGATGGTTCTGATATACTTACAGGGAACAAAAGATCACATGCTTACATATAAGAGGTCTGATCACCTTGAGGTAATTAGGTATTCAGATTCGGACTTTGTTGGATGTGTGGATACGCGAAAATTCACTCTTGGCTATGTATTTTTTTAGCTGGAGGAGCAGTATCATAGAAGAGTGAAAAGCAATCAGTTGTTGCTACATTTACCATAGAAGCTAATTTGTAGCATGTTTTGATGCTACAATTCAAGCTAAGTGACTGCTGAACTTTATTTCAAGGCTTGGAATTGTCAACAGTATTGTTTAAGCCCCTGTAAATGTATTGTGATAACTCCACAACAGTATTTTTCTCTAAGAACAATAAGTACTTTATACAGGAAACAATCCAATTCCAATCATATACAAATGTTATGGACAACAAAACTCTCTAATTATTTAACAAAGTTGCATACTTAGAACTCGAACAATAATATATTTTAAATTTTAAATAATTTTTTATTGTTAATGTGTAAAGTATATTTTTTATTTTATTCATATATTTTTAAATCTTAATATGTATTTTTTCTATTTTTGTGGTCTTTCCAACAAGCTACATTTTAATGGATAGGTAAAAAAATAAAAAGATAAAACAAACTACATTTTATGGATTCAATGGTTAATGAAATGGTGCATTAAATATTTAAACTTTTGGAATTTACTAATTTGCACCAAATAAACATTTTGTAAACCACCAAAGACTATATCACAACTAACAAAATAATAAATAAGTGGTGTGGTAGATTTTGGAGTATTCTAACTAACTAATTCAGTAGCATCTGAGTTGGCATCACTATGATATTTGTCAATCATGCATGTTGAACTTGGAGACTAAATGTTAAAGTTAAGATAGGACTGATGCATGCTTCTGTGTGTGTATTAGCTACATCTGAGCTAACATCATTATGATATGTGCCAACCATCAACCATGTATGTTCAACTTGAAGACTAACGTTAAAAGACAAGATCGATGAATGTTCTAGTATATATATGTCAGCTGCTTGGGTAGCACCAATAAAGTGAAAAACCCTTATGAGACTAAATTGAAGACCTTCCCTAATTAACATGACAACCAATATCTAAAACTGGACTTTTAAACTATGTGCAAGGTGCTCTTGTTATTATAATAGAAAATAGTAGTGCATGTAAAAAAATGGTCAAGTCTTTTAGCAAAAGAGGAAGCCATTGCATCTCACATGTAATAGAAGCCAAATGATGAAGATCAACTTACAAATTGCTTGACTTGGACAATTTCAGAAATCAACTTCAAGAGCTCCATGGATGAATGTTCAAGAATACAAAAAGGAAAAATAGAAAAAAAAAAGTAGAAAAAAAGTAGTAGAACAACACCATGATTAATGCAAATAGATAAGTCGAGGAGGATTCACCACTAAGGATTGATAGCATATATGTAATTATTGAAAATCTGTTATATTTGGTAAATATCTCCCATATTATGTTAGGCATTATTTAGCTACAAATTAGTCAAAGATTCTTATAAACTCTAGCCTAGCTTGTAGCTTTGACATCAGCATGTATCAATGTATATTACATAAACAGAGGAATGAGAAACTCACATAATATATTTCCTTCATGGTATCAAACTAGGTCTTCTCCCCTTCTCCACCTAGCTTGTATTCCCACCACCTCTTTTTACTTTCTTCCGCTCCCCTCCTCCGTGTTCGCCATTCTCAATGGCTGACCAACCAAAGTTTCACCTGGCTCTAGCAATCACAAACGTGAAATCCCTCCTACCAGTCACATTAGACAATGGGTAGCCCTCTTCAAAGTTTAAGCACTAGTCCATAACATGCTTGATCACATCGTCCCTCCTACGGATAAGAAGGCTAAGAAGGTGGCAGATGATGAAAAAGCAACTGATCTCAATCTTTGGCATCGTCTTGATGCAGCCATGTTACAATGGATGTATGCCACCATATCACAAGACATTCTCAATTCAATACTTGTGATCAATGACTTGGCCGAGCAGTGTTGGAAAAGAATTGTTGCTATTTTCCAAGACAACAAACACAAGAGGGTTGTCCACCTCAGAAATCAATTCTCAAACACAAATTTGGAGGATTTTCCTAGGACCAAAGGCTATTGCAACCGCTTCAAGCTACTAGCCGATTAATTGGTTAATGTTGATGCTCTGATCTCTAGTACTCGTTTAGTCTTGAAGATGATTGAAGGACTAATCGATGCCTATGTTAGTTTTGTAATATACATTCAACAACATAATCCCTTGCCGCCATTTGAAACTGTCAAGTTTAGATTGGAACTCGAGGAGTCAACAATTCTTTAACTGGTCGCTCATGAATCTGGCTCATCTTCTTCTATGGCTACCCATGTTGCAAATTCCCAAAATTTTGTTGATGATATGAATCACCAAAATTCCTCTTAAGGTAATCATAACCATAATAATAATTATCATGGGAACAGGGGCAACAACAAGAAAACAACAAAAATTCAGTTGGCCAGAACTCTGCCAAAGGTGGCCACGGCGAAGGCGGTGGATCCGACGATAGGCAGGTTACTGGCGGTGGCAATCGTGGACAACAGCAGCAATGGCAGGCTCCTTGGCAATGGGCATGGCAGCAAGGTGCTCCTTGGATTGTGTCGCCATGTCCATATCCAACATATAGTTGGGCCAGGCCCAATGCAACTCAAAGGCCACGCCTGGCCTCCTTGGATCTTTGCCACAACAGGCAGCATATAACGCTACCACACCCAACCCAACAGAAATCAAAGTAGCTCTTCATACTCTAAGTCTTGCTCAACCAGACCCGTCGTTGTATATGGATACTGGAGCAACATTTCATATGACTTCCTCATTAGGTAATCTCTTGTCTTATTTTAATTTGAGCAAAAATAATGGTATAATTGTCAGAAATGGCCAATCTATTATTAGTGGTTTTGGTAGTGTTAATTTATCACCCCCACACCCTCCATTAGTGTTAAAAAATGTTCTTCATGCCCCCAACTTGATTAAAAACTTAGCTTCAGTCCACAAATTTACTACTGATAACCAAGTTTTCGTTGAATTTTGATCCATTTGGCTTTTCTGTGAAAGATTTCCAGATAGGGATGACACTAGTGAGATGTAATAGTTGGGGCGAGCTCTATTCTATTACCACCACCACAAATCAAGCCAACTCACCTTCAACTTTTGCATATTTGTCCTCTTCCCTATGGCATGACCGTTTAAGTCACCCAAGAGATCTTGTCTTAGACTCCCTTAGGTGAAATAATTTTATAGTATATCATAAAACTATAAACTCTCATTTTTGTCATTCTTGTTGTCTTGGTAAACATGTTAAATTTCCATTTGTTGATCTTCATAACTCTACTTATATGCCATTTGATATTTTGCATGGTGATTTATGGACATATCCCATTTTGAGTTCTGCAAGTCATAAATATTATGTGCTCTATTTGGATGATTATTCAAAAATTTTATGGACTTTTCCTATATCCAAAAATCTCAAGTTTATTCCCCTTTTATAACCTAAGAGCCTATATCAAAACTCAATTCGAACGGGAATTGAAAAATATCCAATGTGACAATGGTAGAGAATATGACAATGGTCCTTTTTTGAATCTTTGCAAAGCTAATGGAATTTCTTTTTGTTTTCATGCCCTCATACCTCATCTCAAAATGGAAAAGCCGAAATAAAAATTCCTTCTATTAACAACATTATTCGCACATTGTTAGCTCATGCTTCACTACCTCCCTCATTTGGGCACCATGCATTACAAATGACAACATATCTCTTTAACATATTACCAATTAAAACTCTCGCCTATCAATCCCCTTTGAAAATTCTATACCAAAAAAACCCATCCTACTCTCACTTACGAGTTTTTAGATGCTTATGTTATCCTCTTTTTCCTACCACTATGATAAATAAGCTTCAACCTTGCTCCATACCTTGTGTCTTTGTAGGTTACCCATCAAATCATCGAGGTTACAAATGCTATGATTTATCCTCAAATAAAATTATCATTAGTCGTCACATATTATTTGGTGAAAATCAATTCCCATTCTCAGAGTTACATACTCAAACCTCCTTCACTTATTATTTCCTAAATGATGGATTTTCACCTCACGTGATCCATCATCTCCATAATCAAGCCACTCCTCAAACAAATATGTCGGCCCAAAAAACTCAACCATCACCTTAGCCGGCCCAATCAGCTCACCCATCTCCTCAGCCACCCCAATCAGCTCAAACTTCTGCACATCTAGCCTAGTCATCACCGTCAAGCCCCACATCTTCTTCTTCCACAGTGGACCACTCATCTCTTGGCCCAAACACAACATTTGCTCCTCCTCCCATTTTCTAGCCCACTTCGACTTTAGACAACAAACCTATTATGAGGAGCCAACATGGTATTTTTATGCCAAATAAAAAATACCACATGGCCTTCTAACTCATGTCAGAAAATCACCTTTACATCATAACCCTGTGTCCACACTCAAAGACTCGAATTGGAAAATGGCCATGGATGATGAATATAACACTCTTATTAAAAATAAGACATGGGATTTGGTGCCCTATCCACCTGATGTTAATGTTATTCTGTCTATGTGGATTTGATGGGTTCTTTTGAGAGGCATAAAGCCCGTCTTGTAGGTGATGGTCTAGGTCAACATGTTGGCATGGATTGTGGAGAAACTTTTAGCCCAGTAGTCAAATCGGAGACCATTTGCACAGTGCTCAATCTTGCTCTTTCTAAAGCATGGCCCATTCATCAGCTGGATGTTACAAATCCATTCTTGCATGGTGAACTAAAAAGAAACAGTGTACATGCATCAACCTTAGGTTTCAAGGATCTAGATTGTACTAATCATGTCTGTCTTCTGCGAAAGTCATTATATGGGCTCAAGCAAGCTCCTAGAGCCTGGTATAAACGATTTGTTAATTATGTTTCTTCTATTGGGTATTCTCAAAGCCAGTCTAACAACTCTCTTTTCATCTACTGGAACGATACTGCTATGGTTTACATTCTTCTATATGTGGATTATATCATCTTAACTTCTTTTGATAATCTTCACAAGTCTATCATGACTCTTCTCAGCTAAGAATTTGCTATGAAATACTTGGGTCCACTAAGTTACTTCTTGGGTATAGTTGTGACTCGTCATGCAAGTGGCCTATTTTTATCTTAAAAAAAGTACGCATAAGGAATTATTGAATGTCTTGGCATGTCCTCTTGTAAGCCTTGTCCTACTCCGGTTGATACTAAACCAAAACTCGGTGCTACTTCCAGCACTCCATATGAGGATCCATCTCACTATCACAGCCATGCAGGAGCTTTACATTATCTCACTTTCATGAGACCTGATATCTCTTATGCGGTACAACAAATCTATTTATTTATGCATAATTCAATGGATGGACATATGCAAGCTCTTAAGTGCATCCTGCGCTACATTCAGGTACACTTCATCATGGCCTGCATCTTTATTCTTTGGTAAGCTCTCTGATTTCTTATACATATACATATTAGGGTGGATGCCCAGATACTAGGAGATCCACTTCTGGTTATTGTGTTTCTTGGAGATAATTTTCTCTCATGGTCTTCCAAACGTCAAGCCACACTTTCAAGCTCTAGTGCTGAAGCAGAATACCGAGGCATTGCTAATGTGGTTTCTAAGTCATGTTGGTTATGCAATCTTCTGCTGGAGCTACATTGTCCTATTCATAAGGCTACATTGGTTTATGGTGATAATGTTAGTGCAATATACCTTTCTAGAAATCCAGTTCAACATCAACGCACTAAACACATCGAGATGGATATTCATTTTGTTCACGAGAAAGTTGCTCGTCGACAAGTACGTGCCCTACATGTCCCCTCGCGCTACTAAATTGCTGATATTTTTACAAAAGGACTTCCTTTGGTGTTATTTCAGGATTTTAGGGACAATCTTAGTGTATGCCCGCTTTGACTTCAGGGGTGTGATAGAATATATGTAATTATTGAAAATTTGTTATATTTGGTAAACATCTTCCATATTACGTTAGGCATTATTCAACTATAAATCAGTCAAAGATTCTCCTAAACTCTAGCCTAGCTTGTAGCCTTGACATCATCTTGTATCAATGTATATTACACAAACAGAGGAATGAGAAACTCATGGAATACATTTCCTTCAAGGATTTCATATCCTAGATAAGAATCATGGTTCCATTGAAGAAACTCGAGAAGCTTAAAGCTCTCACTCAAGCAAAGGTTAATTTCATTAAAAGTTATTAAGTTGTTTACAAGAGGAATAATAGACAATTTATACCCTAATTAATAGACCTAAAAAAGGTGATTTAGACCTAACAATTTATACCCTAGGATTAGCATTAAGATGATAGAATCAACACATGCTTGTCAAGGACATTGAACACATAAACTTATAAAGTTTTTGAGTCAATTCTTCTTATATGCGCTTGCTTCTTGCTCTTGTCATGGGACCTTCTAATCTTGAAAGCACTTCCTCAAGGCCAACACTATCCTCTTCCTTGTTAGTTTCTTGTAGTTATATGTCACCATAGCAATGTGTTTAGCTTTTGAAGAGGAATGTGAAAAATCCAATATATATATATATATATATATATATATATATGTTCCACACTACTTTTTGTTGTTACCTAAGCTTTGCTTTCATTTTAAATTCTCTCATTGAAACAAAGGTAATAGACACATAACATATTGAATTAGGGGACACTCATAAATTGAGAGGAGATAGAATGAATATATTTAGTGGTTTTACAATTTGTTTTTTATTGAACATATACATGAAAAGTTAGTAATTATATTGAATTTATTCTAAATCTCACGAAGAATTAGAACTTATGTAATATACTAACAAAAAAGCGGTGTGATAAAATTTAAAATATTTTAAGAAAAAAAAAATCACCCTGAAAGTTAGTCAAACATATTTAATTATATCAATCCAAATTAAAAACTATTTTTTCAACTTATATATCATTCATTAGTACTTAGTATCAGGAGAAAAAAAGTTATTAAAACTAAATTTTCAATTAAATAAATAATATTTTTGAGATAGTAATATTAAATAATAGAAAATTTACTTATATATATTTGATATCTATACGAAACGATTTTTTCTCTCTATTTGAGACCAAAAGAGTACATCCCATGTGAGACCTTTTATAATTGGAAAGCCTAAAACTTTGGAAGGAAAATTTTGCAAGTGAATTGACACCTCCAGACGTCCTACACTTTCCATGTGACACCTTTATAAATTGTATTCTTTTCTTATTGGTCCATTATATATTGTACTGCATATATATATATATATATATATATATATATATATATATAATTTTGAGAGCATTCTCATTGAATGGAGACAACAAAGGACATGCAGGTGGAAACAAAAGAAGGAAAAGAGGGTGCACGCTTATAAAATTTCAAATCAGTCACTGTATTTTGTCCAGGGCATTACCGAAAGCCAAAAAAAAAAATAAAAACAAGTAAATCATGATAGAGGAAATTGGAAGCAAAGCCTAACAAAAACTACTTTAAAGGGCAGGAAATGAAATAATGCTTAAGACAATAAAAGAAACAGAAAAATCTATACAATTTTTTTCAGTTTTTGTTTTTTCTGACTTCCATGTTAGTCCCATCTTTGAGAGTCTCTTGTGCATCATTTTCCATTCCGAGGCTGAAAAGACAAGCTGCTTGAAGATACAAAGAAGTAGGCCACTCTGGAGATACCACTTGGGCTTGCATTGCATCCCCAAGAGCTTCTTGTGCCATATCATTCATCAAATAAGACAAGCAGCGTCTTGCATACACTGTGGGTGACACCATGGTCCCTCCATCTACGAACTGAAAAAAAAAAAAAAAAGCATAAGATATAGATAAGTAAATTATGCTAGAGTTTAATTTTTTTTTTTTCTAGGACATAGTTATTCTCTATCAGGGACACTCGTGTTCGAGTCACACTTGACCTCATATCACTAATTAAACTAGAATAATTTTATACCAATTGATACACACACTTGATGATGGTTAGGTAAGAGTTTACTTTTTGTCTTATATTTTTTTTTAATAAAAATCATCCTTTTAAAGTAATTATTGTAAAATTTAACATATATATATATATATATCAATTTGTGATTAAATAAACATGTAAAAATATTTTATAAATGAGTAAATAAACTATTTTCTCCTTATTTTATTTTTAAACCATCACATCTACAAACAACTTAAGGCTAGAAGGAAAAGGCCTAAACAACATCTACTAATGCCCTGCTTGATTTTGTAGTGGGAAACCCCAAACATGATTTTGTTAGAAAAAAAATGGTTGTGAAGTTAATATAAAGTTTATTCTTAAAAATACATTTGATGCAGAAGTAAGAAAAAATCATTAAAAATGTAACTTTTTCATTTGTGGGTTATACTTTTGAAAGAAAATTTCTTAAATATAAATCACTTTGCTTTAAAATTAATTAAAATTAGTTTTTCAAATTCAGGACGATGCAAAATTAAGTTAACAAACGATAATCCAAATTAGATGTTTAGCAAGACAGTATGCAACATCAGTCATTGCAACTCTGCAACATTAACATTAAGCATAGCATCCAATTTAAGAAAAAGGTCCTTAAATTAAAATCCACTTACTTGAGTGTAGCAGTCAATGGCAGTTACAAAGTCCTTAGCTCTAAAAGCAGTATCTCCATGCTTCTTCAAATTCAAGGTCTCTTGCATTTGACTGGTCCACAATTGAAAGGAAAGCTACAATTTCAACATTAAGAAGGATCAACATTAGAGTTGGTAACCATAAAAATAGAGGGAAAAAGTGTGTAAACAAACCTCATTGGCAATTCCTTCATCATCCTTGTAACCAGTCTTCTCCAATATTTCATGTATTGCAGTAAGGTCCAGTCTCAAACAAGCTTCACCAAAAGGTGTCAATGACAATTGCTTTGTTGAGGATGCAGTTTCTTGCTGGAGACCCATCAGAACATATGAGGGGACCTGCTCATATACTATCCAAATGAGAAATTATAATCTTCCCAAGATGGGTATAAGGTTCTCACATTGCTTATATAACATTTGTTTTTGTCATAGATGCTTATACAACATCTTAACAATTAAACTATACGGAAACACTAGCATAATTACAAACTATGTGCAAATAAGATTTTAATTTATATACATTTTTAACATTAAATATTTTTACAGTGAAATATAATAAGATATTGAGAAAAAAAGTTATACCTTGATAATGTAAATTTAGTTTTATATTGTTATTCAATCATAAACTATAAACGACAATATATGATAAGTTTATTGAGTTTTACAATAATTATCTTAAAAGTCATACAAATGATGATTTATGATTAGATATTAGTCTGAATTTATTTTACATTATCAGTGCATAACCATTAAACTCTAAGACATTTTTTAATCTCTATATCATATTAATAAATAAATGATAAGGCAAAGTAGTCAAATCTCATTGAATGTCAGTGCAAAAATGTTTTACAATAATAATGTATATAAATTAAACTTTAATAATCATCATATACTTAAATTTCAATTCACTTTAAGTGATAATCAGTCATCTTAAGAAACACAACAACTGGAAAAGAATATGGAAAGTAAGGAGGTACTTCATCAGCATGATTAGACGAAGTTTCCCCAATGCTGCTAAAATATCAGGTTCAAAAATAAGGGAAGAAGTGAAATATTTGCGTAATAATAGTATAATAATAGATCTATGAGACCTAAGTATAAACTATTATTGTAAAAGCTTATCATGCATGGAATATACCTCTGTTTCTTTCTGAAGTGACAAAAGAGAAGCAACAAGAGACTTTGCATTTGGCCTCTCACGAGCTTCATATTGTAAACAACGAGAAGCCAAACGAACCAACTCAGTTCCATCATCCTTTGAAAAGTGACCCTCTAAGGCAGAATCCATCAACATCAAAAAGTTTTTGCCACGAATTAAGTCAAGTGCCTGTAAAAGAACAAAAGTGAATGCTGTGAATATCATATTTTTGTTCTTCATTGAGTTTGGTACATCAATGAATCACCTTATTTAGACATGGTCTGCATGAACATTAAAGATTTAACACAGATATTTCTACGTAGAAGTACTATTTTGAAACTTGAAATAGATCCAAATAATTAATACACTATGAGTCTATGACTAATATACCAAAAGATTGTAAACCAGTATTTTTTTTTTTTTTTTTGCAGTTATTGTAAAACAGTATAAACAATATACTAGAAAAGTTTCAAAATATGTCACATTAGAATTTCTATAATAACAATTTCTTGCTTATGATATTGATATAAATTATAGTGTCCCACGCTGAATGTGTATTTTAAGCAACTATATCAGCCATTGACACCATCATTGTCCAAAATCAATGGTGTGAAGATCTCATGGAATTTTAGTTTGTTTAGTACATCATAATGGAAGGAAAAGCTTACATGGCTTGGTGGAATATGTTTACCACTCAAGAGATCTAGCAGCAGAGTTCCAAAACTGTAAACCACACTCTCTGGAGTCACTCTACCTGCATAAAAACCCAAATGTACCAAAGAACAGTCACATACTAAAATATGTAAGCATACGCAAAGTAACCCACATATGTTTCCCTCGTCTAAAAGGAGGATTTTCCTTAGGGTAAGGAAACAATAAAAAAAACTAAATAAAAAGAAAAGACAAGATGAATTTCTAGATAAAAATTCCAATATAATTTGGTCAAATTTTATATTTCTAAAAAAGAAAATCAAAAGCAATTAATTTTTTACTTATTTGCAGAAGAGGATGTAAAATTAAATGCAGGCCCCCTTTGTGATACAATGAAGATCCTGCCTAACAAACAGAATAGTACAACATTATCCATGGCTCTTTGACCATTCTGAAGTATTTCAGACCAATCTATACTTTTATGGCTGATTCAGTGGCAGATTCCTCAGATCTCTTTCAGTTATGCCAAAGATCCAGGACATGCTTTCTCATGCAACCAACACACAAACATCCTAAAAACTTTACCAGTCCTTAAGTACTCAGGAGGGGTGAAAGCCAGGTTTGTACTGTAACTCTTGCCATCTCTACTGTTCTTCATGAGACCAAAGCAAGACAACCTGGGATTAGCATCCTGTGTATACAACACAAGCCAGTCCAAGTTACAAATAGGAAGAAACAAGATTTAGTTAGAACTTGGAAGCATTTATTAACCACCAATTATACCTGATCAAACAAGATCCTGTAGGCATTGAGATCATGATACAAACCCCTTCCTTTACTAGTGCAATATTCTAGAGCTTGAGCTAAGTAGAAAGCCACCCTCAACCTCATTGCCCATTTCATTGGCTGTGCCTCCCCTGCACCAAATAGACCATGATTTATTTTTCTATGTTCAGAATTAAAAGGCATATGACCACAATTTAAGGAAAGATTTAAAACCCAACAAAGATTAATATAAAAGTTAATGGTATTCACAAACAACTCACAATGAAAGAGATGTTTGGCCAGAGTTTCATGTGGCATAAACTCTGCTACTAGCAGCCTCTCTTCCCCTTCATAGCAATAACCAACCAAATTTGCTAGACGTTCACTTCTAAGGCTCCCCACTTGTTTGGCTTCCTCCTAAATTCACATGACATATTATGTCAAATTCAATACAAGAAAGAAAAATGCAAGAAAGTTAAAGTTTCTTTACATTGCATTCCGCAAACATATTTTCAGCCTCAATACCAAGGTTTTGGAGATCTCTGTGACTGTATCACGACCACAATTGTGACTACGGCGTGGAGATCTCCAAAACAGCATCGCAACCATAATTGTAGCTACATCAGCTGCATTCGGAGATCTCCACAACTACATCACGACCACAATTGTTACTATATCAGCTGCATTTATCTACAACAACGTTTTAAAAAACTGTTTGTGACTGTGATTTCAGTCACAACTTCACCCCAACAGTAATTGTGGTTGCATTAGCCACATTTACCCACAAATTCTCATAATATCAAGGATAGAGACAAGACTGCAACCCCGACCACAACTGCAATTTAAAACCTTGGTCCACAATTATCTTTAGAGGCCTTTTAAAACTTGACAAAAGTAGGAAAAAAAATGAAGTGTGAGTGCAAGTTACAAACGAGGAATTGGCGAGAATCAGGCCAAGCAAACTTGTTGAAACGTTTGATGGCTATCCACTGTCCATTATCAAGTTTTCCTTTGTAAACAACATTGGGAGCTTTTTCACCATGCTCAGACACTATGTTTTCTGAGGAGAACCCATTTGTGGCAACCTTCAGTTGCTCCAAAGTAAACTCACCAAAACTTGGCCACAATTTTCTCTCACCCTTCTCACCATTTTCTGCAACAAAGAAAACATTTTTAAAAGGAAGCAAGAGTTTCTAGACAAAGGGTGGTGTGTGCATGTGAGTGTGAGCTGAAAATACAAAAACAAAGAACAACACAAACCTTGGTCAGACGATTCAAGGACAGAAGGTTTGAAGTGGGAGTGGAACCAGCAGAAAGAGAATTTAGAGCAACGAGCCCCCATGTAAGTGCAAGAGAGGAAGAAGAAAGAACAAAAAGGTGCAGTTGAAGGTTGAATGGCTAATGAAGAATGATCACACAGTGGTCATTGTTGTGAACCTTTTGTGTTTGTTTTGTTATGTTTGAACATAAATGGCAAAGAGTAGACAATTCAAAAGGTTCCTACTAATCTACTCTTAAGGTGGCTTCTACCACTCTTCTTCATTTGTACCTAAATTGTTGTTGCAGTGTACACAACACAAATACAAGATGTTAATGTTTTTACAATGTTTTGTTATCACTTTCTTCTTATGTCTTTCTCTACCCCTTTCTTTGAAACAGGCTTTTCTTTCTACAGTGATTCAATTTGTAAAGGGCCTTTCCCAATCTTGGCTTTCTGGTTTTGGCTTTTTGCTTTTCTGCTTTCTCATCATTTTGCTTAGCATTTAATAAAAGGAAATTTAAGAATACCTTTTATGTGAATTTGTTTGCAATCCATTATTATTATTGTTAAGTACAGTATATGTAAATGAATATCTTTAGTGTAAATGAATCCCATTTCCAATCTAATGAAAATTAATTTGTAATATTAACTCCAAAAGTCCAATATTTAACCAGTGTTATAAATACCATTCCCATCAGGGTTATAAATTTTATTTTACTGTCACATCATGTTATTAAATAAAATGATATGGTAAAATAATCCAAGTTTACTGAATATTTATATAAAAATATTTTACACTTATAATATATTAATTAAATTCAATAGAAATTTAGTACAGTGATTATTATATCAGCACTAGTTCAATTGTATAATTGATTCAATTCAATAGTCCACTCGAGTCTCAAACCAATTGTCCAACCACTTGAACTTGAACCCAGTTTTTTATAACACTAATTCAATTACTTGAGACAAATTTTAAATTGCATTATTACTTATTACTAATTTTTTCTTATGACAAACGATAAAATACTTTGCATTTGTGATACAATGTTATTTTTAACTATTTGTAGTTTTTTTAAAAGAGAAAAAAAAATTTAAAAAAATTACAAAATCATTCAATCATAACTCACCTTATATATAATAAGTTTGTTCACTTTTAAACAATTATTTTAAAATAATTAAAATAATAATTTATAATTAGATAACATTATAAAATCAATACATAAACATTAAACACTTTTTTAAACTAAAGATATTGAGAATGATAAATTAAAATAGATGTTTTAAAAAAATCTTAAAAAC
>PYAF01005421.1:144407-165013 GCA_007407185.1 Glycine tomentella | reverse complement strand
ACATGCATAATGACCTTTGACACTATACCCACTCAGATTTCCGTATGCTGGAAAGTCATTAATGGTACAAAAGATCATTGCACGCAACGTAAAGGTTTCCTTTAGATTTCCATCAAAGACATCTACCCCGTCAACCCACAATTTATTCAAATCTTCGATTAGTGGCGCTAGATATACATCAATATCATTTCCGGGCTGCGTTGGACCGGATATCATCATACACAACATAATGTATTTCCGCTTTATGCACAACCAAGGAGGGAGGTTGTAAATCATCAATAACACCGGCCAAGAACTATGATTAGTTGCAAGGTTACCAAAAGGATTCATTCCATCTGATGCAAGACCAAGCCTTAGGTTCCTTGGGTCGTTCCCAAATATTGGATACTTCTAATCAATTTTTGCCCATTGCGGAGAATCTGCCGGATGGCGGAGGAATCCATCACTTTGCCTTAGATGTGCATGCCAAGTAAGGTTTTTGGCATCATCGGCGTTTGCAAACAACCGCTTAAATCGAGGAATAATTGGAAGATACCAACAAACTTTTGCTGGACGAGTAGTGTATCCGGCTGATTCATCCCGACATTCATCTTCGTTGACTTTGTATCGTGATACCCCACATGTCGGACAATTTAGCATATCTGCAAGGTCATTTCGGTATAGTACACAATCGTTAGGACAAGCATGTATTTTCTGGTACTGCATACCCATAGGACATAAAATTTTCTTCGCCTCATAATGATTTTTTGGCAAAGTGTTGTCTTCAGGAAGCATTTTCTTCAACAAAACTAGCAATTCTGTGAAGCTCTTATCACTCCACCCAAATCTAGCCGTTAGGTTAACCAAAGCTAACACCGCTGACAATCGTGTGTAGGATGTGCACTCAGAATACAAAGGGATCTCTGAATCCGTTTGTAATTTCTCATAAGTAGGTGCATGTGCTTGTCGAAAATTCGCTTCTCCAATATCGCGTAGCATGTCTTCAATATGAAATGTTGTGTCTACATCAAACGGCGCAGTGGTATGAGATGTTGGCATATCCGGCAATTCCCCATGCCAGATCCATTTTGTGTAACTCGGAATGATTCCGTGACAAATTAGGTGTGATCTGATTTCATCTAGTGGTTGTCGCCACCCATTTCCACATTTAACACAAGGACAAAAATAGTTTCCATGCTCAGGAGTTGCATTAGATGTGGCAAATTGGAGGAATTGTTCAACCCCATTTTCATATTGCTGACTAATACGCGGTGATTTCATCCAATTACGATCCATGGTTTTACAAATTAGCTGGCATGATAATATTGTACAAATTGTTATATGCATGAGAATGTAAATGTAGGCATTTAATAAGGTGTGGCCCTATCCCATTCAGGAAGTGATATATTGTATACATGATGTGTAAATACAAGTTAAGTTTGGTTTGTTTAATTTAATGAAATTTCGGCAGCATTTCGCATTGGTCTCCAAGTACACGAAAGGAAAGAGGTGATATGAATCACCCCTTTCTAGTATGCACTCGGAGATCAAAGCGAAATGCAACCGAAATTTCATTAAATTAAACAAACCAAACTTAACTTGTATTTACTATTTACACATCATGTATACAATATATCACTTCCCAAACTGTCCAAACGGACAATTCAAGATTCAATTCAACGAGTAATCCAAACTATCCGTATTACTCATTGCATTGATACTTGAACGGGAAACTAAGGTTAACTATGAATGCAATGCATGGTGTGCCAAAGAAAATAGTCATATATGAACAACGGAAGTGTTAACCACAAAAGATAGGAAAAAACATAACATACCTGAAAGGATGCTCAATATCAATAGCAACACAATCCAGCGACCGTGACCGTACCAATGACTTTTTGTTTCGTGAACCAATAATCACTCATTCAAAAACAACCACCTAAAACAACAACCAAGAAATACTTAATAATATGTCACTGTATCATTGGTTATACAATTATTGCATTGTATACAAGAATTAACATCTCCTGCAAAATACATATAATTCAGTATGCTACTATATCATTGGTTATAGAAAATGAATTTGTCACACCTTAATAATTACTATATACACCGACATACAAATACAGGGCAGATATAATGCAACTCAATCTGTCAATTTGTCTAACTAAATCAAAAAGGTCTGTTGAATTTCAGAAGTTGAAGCCTATGGTTGAAAATGAGGGTCGATGGCAAATTAAAAGGCTAAGATCGGACAATGAGACTGACTACTCTCAACACCGAGGCTTTCGCTCGGACCGTTTCTGCGGTTTCTAAGTTCGGGAAGAAAGGCGGTGCGCAGTTGAATGTGATTCCTGGACGCTGGCTCACAACGCCTTTTAATCTCACCAGCCATATGACTCTCTTTCTAGCTGAAGATGCTGTTATACTTGGCATTGATGTCAGTTTTCTATCTTTCCTTTTTTTTATCTCTGTTTATTTTGTAGTGTGTATGTTTTTATAATTATTTATAATTATAATTATAATTATAATCATGAAGGATAATGAGGAAAGTTGTTAAGGTGGTTTGGACAGTATAAAGAAGAAAAACTAGTGAAGAGAGTATTTGTATGATTTGTAGTCCTGTGAAACTAGAGAGAGAGAGACAGAGAGAGATTAAGTAGAACATTAGGACAAGTTGTTCAGAGGATCTCATAGTAAATAATTTCTCTGAAAATTTGGTCTTTAACCGAGTAGAATAGCATTGTGTGGTCTATCCAGCTGATTTTACCTAGTGGGATATGGTTATTCTTTCTTTTGTAATTTTAGTTGATGTTGTTATCATGAAGGATATGGTTGTTATTTCTTTAGTAACAATTTTGCGGCTCAGTGGAAAGATGTTACATTTTCCTTTCATGATATGTGATGGAGTAATTGAAATGGAAACGAGGCCTCCAAGAGAGAAATCATTTTTAGTTGAAGAACTAAAAATACAGTGATAAATACTTCTGGACTGTTTCAGTTTTGAATATCATACAAAACAGTCTTACATCTTATTGCTTGCTTGTGGAACGAACTCTCACGCTTAAATGGAATGGAACAAATCTGTTCATGGGCTTTGGTTGTCTGTTCCGTGTGTCAAAAGCAGTCATATGCTACTTGCCTGCTGATCAAAAAAAAATATACTACTTGCCTTTGGATAATTTGAGAAACTAAGAGGGGGGAAACCACCCATAGCAACTAATAAAATGTCTTTGGATAATACAATAATTACTGTTATGATATGTTGAAGCATGCCTACAGTAGTTGGTCTGAAGTAGTTTCATTCACATATTACCTTTATTATACCATATATATCTTTCTATGTTGGAATTGTCATTTCAGAGTTGGAGACATAGTGCCACTAACCTGTTTAATGTTTGGAAAGGTAAATGAATGTTGTATTTGTGAGAGTAGAACTGCAGTATCAATTATTGCATTTCTTCAAGGCTAGTTGATTGTAGTTTGGCACTTTGGCTATTGTGCTGTAGTTGTTTGGCACAATTTTTCTTTTTAAGAGGATCTTTGACTTTATTCTCGCTTAGATGTAAAAATAGGAGAACATACTATACCACAAGCCTCACATTTTAAATACCTTGGGTCCATCATACAAAATGATGGGGAGATACAGGGTGATATCAACCACAAGATCCAAGTAGGGTGGATGGAATGAAGGAATGCTCTGGGTGTGATATGTGATAGAAAAGTACCACTCAAGCTTAAATGGAGAATGTTACAATGATTGAGTAGTTACACAAGACAAGATAGGATTAAGAATACAATCATTAGAAAGAAAGCTCATGTACCTCGTATTAAAGAAAAAAAATGGTAGAATAACCTGTTTAGATGGTTTAAGCATGCATGGAGAAGACTTGAAGGAGCACCGGTGAGGAACATAGATTTAGAGGTAATTGGTTTTTGTTGTTGTTACGATCTATGTAGCTAACCCTACCTAGTGGAAAAAAACCTAATTTGTTGCTGTATTGCTAAAAAGAGGATATCGGCTACACAGTCACTACAAAGAGGGGAGGGGACCACCAACAAACAGCAACTATTATTAGGTTGAACAGGATTTGTGGTTACACAAGACAAGATGGGATTAAGAATACAATCATTAGAAAGAAAACTCATATACCTCCTATGATAGAAGAAAATGGTAAAATTTTGTCTTAGATGGTTTAAGCGTGCATGGAGAAAACTTGAAGGAGCACCAATGATGAACAATGATTGAGTGGTTACAAAAGCTTCAAAACAAACACTATTGCTGTATAATAACAGACACAGGGCCAAAAACTGTCAGCTACACATCCACTGCCAAGAGGGGAGGAAACCACCAACAAACAGCAACTAAACAATAGCAACTAACCAGCAATTTAATAAGCATGTGTCCAGGCAAACAAGGGGACCAGGGGCACAATACATGTAGAAAATCACTCCAGCAGCTCAATAATAATAGCAACCAGCCCTTATGTTCAGGAGACAGGACCACCTGCACCATCACTTGTAGTTATAAGACTTAGGAACAAAGGAAATAGCTTTGGCAGGAACAGAGGAAAGTAAAAACATTAATGAAGAATGAACCGATGAATGAGAAATGCTATAATGTGAATAGAGGGCATAAAGGGTCTAACGGTAGGCAAAAAACCAGCCCATTCCCTCCCTATTCTGCTATTTTTTGGATAAATAAAATGTTATCTTAGGGTTGAAAAAAGTCAGGTCGCACATGACCCACTGTACAAATTGTGTGACCCGCTTTGCCAGCCGTGATGTCTACAAATTGTGATTCACCTCGATTACAAGCGGTTCATGGCCAAAAATGCAACACACCACGATTCATATCAACAGCAACTTGAATTGTAACGTATCATACAATTCATATCACAAATCATACGATACTTACTACCATGATGGGTAAATATTTCAATTTAATACAAGAGTTGTGATCAAGCTTGGATCATGAAGAATAAAAAATAATTCTTTAAACTGCTAGTGAGAGACCAATATGGTAGGATTAACGAAGGGCACCAAGGACTGAGTTCAAGGTGATCAAATTGATTCTATGAAATAATAGCTGGGTAGGGCTGCTGTTCAGACTATATGTTGTTGTACAAAATGACAATTCCTAATTGAGCTTTAAAGAGTAGAATATTGCTTGATTTATCTTTTTGACAAATTTATTGTACCTAGATGATAACAAACTTTGATGTTGTGCAAAGTCAATTTTATGGCTTGCTGAATTTCTTTCTACCAGCCACATTTTTGTATAATGTATAACGGTTGGAAACATGAGTATCCATCGTAGGATATTCTGGAAGCTAATGTACATCTACATTGCGCACTTGGCATTGGCCAGCACAAACGGAGTTTTTCACTGAGGGACAAAACAACTAGCACGCACCATCCTTGGTGAGAAAAGGAAGACAATTTCCAACAAGTTATCTGGATCAGGTATGCTTCTACTATATTTTTCTTTCTGGGAATTTCTTCTAATGATCTTGACTTATATTGTATTATGGCTACAAAAAATGAATGGTTCTCTGGTATTTTACTTTTGATATGGTTTTATTTTAATTTTCAGACACAGTCTTCAAAATCGTTCTCTCTATATCAGAGAAACATAAACTTCTCTATAACCTTATTTTTTTCCTCTTAAGGATCATCTCTACTGAGGAATAAAACCTCATGTATTGCAAAAGCAATGGAACCTCAATCACACCACCAAATCAATGTCCTTTTTTTTTCTTTATGCAACACCTGGCCATATCATCCCTATGGTAGACACAGCAAGAGTATTTGCCAAGCATACTGTTACCATTATAACTACCCCTGCTAATGCTTTAACATTCCAAAAGGCCAAGACAGTGACTTCATTTGTGGATACGACATCAGAAGTCAGGTGGTTCCATTCCCTTCAGCCCAACTTTGTCTCCCTGATGGGATTGAAAACACCAAAGATACCACTACCCCAGAAAGGATAACAAAAATCAGTCATGGAACATCAATGCTCAAAGATCAATTAGAGCTTCTGTTTCAAGACCTAAAACCAGATTCTATAGTGACTGATTTTTGTTATCCTTGGACAGTGGAGTCCCCTGCAAAACTAAGCATTCCAAGGATTTTCTTTTACAAAAATGTTGTGTTAATAATTCTATCCGGAAGCGTAGACCTCAAGAAAGCTTTGCCTCTGATACCAACAAGTTTATGATTCCTGATTTGCCTCAAGGAATAGAGATGACCCCTCTGCAGGTAGCAGAATGGGAAAGGACTAAGAATGAAACCACAGGCTATTTTGATGCAATGTTCAAATCAAACAGTAGAAGTTATGGGGCACTGTATAATAGTTTTCAACTCGAAAGTCATTATGAGAAACTTCATAAGAGTACATTGGGGACCAAATCTTGGAATATTGGACCAGTTTCAGCCTGGGTTAACAAGGATGGTGAAGAAAAGGCCAATAGGGGACACATGAAAGACCTTGCAGAAAAGACAGAATTGCTAAGTTGCCTTAACTCTAAGCAAAATGAGGTTGTACTTTATGTAACTTTTTGAAGGCTTGTCTGGCTCCCTGGGGCTCAACTTGTTGAACTGGCCCATGGGCTTGAACATTCGGGTCATAGTTTCATCTTGGTCATAAGGGAAATGGATGAAAATGAGAATGGAGACAGTTTTCTGCGACAGTGTGAGCAGAAGATGAAAGAAAGCAAGAAGGGTTATATCATACGGAACTGGGCACAACAGCTTCTCATATTAGACCACCCTGCCATAGGAGGCATTGTGACTCACTGTGGTTGGAATTCCATTCTTCAAATTGTGAGTTCCAGTTTGCCAATGATCGTGTGGCCAGTGTTTGCTGAGCAATTTTAAAATGAGAAGTTGGTAGTTAATGTGTTCAATATTGGATGAGCCAAGAGATAGTGAAGGCTGTGGTGATTTTGATGGGAAGTAGCCAAGAGAGCAGAGAAATGAGGAAGAGAGCAAGATAACTTGGTGATGCTGCCAAGAGGACTATAAAGGTGGATGGACAGTCTTACAACAACTTGATTCAGTTGATAGATGAGCTTAAATCATTGAACATATCTAAAGCACGTAGCAGATTTTACATAATTGAAATGGAGCATTAATGTACTTGCTCTCGGAGGTGCAGCTAGATAGCTGGTGATTTATATTACATGAATGTAGCTAGTTACGTGAGTTCAATGCATAGTGCCTTAGTGATACACATACTACTTTAACTAAATCTTTCTCTCATCAGTACATAGAAAAAAGAAAAAGAAAAAATGAAAACAAGGGGGAAAGAACAGTTAATTTCTTCAGTGGCAAACACATATTTCCGTGGAAAGCCTATTTTTTCTAAAAGTTGCAGCTTATGGATTTTTATGAATAGATAGACATCTATCTTATGCGTGTTGTATCATGTTATATATTTTTAGAATTATGACATCACTATGTTGGATAATATCCTATGAATGCATCATAAAGGTTGCTTTGAATCTTTTATGGGTTTTGCATAGTAACCTGCTCTATCACTCAATGATTCATCATACATAGTCAATCCCTTTTTGGAATTTCACAAGGTTAAAAAGAAGTATTAGACTGCATTTAAAAACATGATTTTCATCCAATTGTTAGTTGTTAATGCATTTTAACGAAAGTTCCGTGAAGCAAAATAACTATTTTTCCCAAAAGGAAATTAAACAATAAGAAACATTCAAATTGCAGTTGCTTCAGCAACAACAATCAATGAGAAAGATCACTGGTACCGATTGGGGGTTAAGGCTGTTGGCCAAGGCAATGCTGGTATTGTAGAGTATGTGTACCAATAAGGGTCAACTTGAAATTAGCAGACCAATATCTGCCTATTAATAGGAAAAGGATTTCAGAAGAAAAGTTAGCCATTGGGGCTTTGTATATCCTGAACCAGAATGAGTGGTTTTGTGGAAGGTTCACTCAGGTTATGGTTTCATTGGGGTACATGCACAGTCATATTAATCAATACCCTTGTTATATAACATTCTCAACAAAGCAAACTTACAGTATTTTTGGTCTATTTACATGATATAATTATTGTAGGTGATAATCAGTTAATGACCTTCAAAACCAAATTCTAATGGATAAGTTAGGTACTTAGTTTGTCAAGAAGCTGAAGTACATTTTTGGGATAGAAGTTGCCTACTCTTAACTAAGGTATGTTTAATTCTCAAACGAAATATGTGGTTGATCTCCTTAAATCGACTCATTGTTACTACTTGTGTTGTAACATGTGCTTGACCATGTGTACAGGGCCCTTAACCAGCTAAAATGCTCCTAAAGAAAGACACAACGGATAAATGTCCCTGGACTCTAGCATATGTTGGTGAGGTTCTGAAGCTTTCCAAGCTTCCCTGGGATTGAACCTAATAGTTGATTCTGTGCCAACCCCAATATCTCCAACCTCTCACAGTCACTCATCTCAGCAAGTATTCACCCTGAAAGAACATTTAGACCTGCCCTTATAAATCTAAGCTGCTTCAACTATCCTATTGATGATGGAATTATTCCAGTTAAATAATTGCTATATATGAGCAGCTCCTCTAGTGATACCAAATCCCAAAGTACAATATATGACTTCACCATGCATGTAATTTTCACATAGGTAAAGCTTTCTAATTGTTGTTATTTTCCAAATACGGGTCAGAAGGGGTCCATGAAGCCTATTTGTGCAAAGGTCCAAAACCTCCAAACCACGACAGTCAACAAAACCATCAAGAATGGGGCCAGAGATGAAATTTGATGACAAATTCAACTGAAGAAGCTTTGGAAGATTACAGATGCCAGGAGCCAAAGTACCAGACAGATTGAATTCACTAAGTTTGACAAAAGTTAGGACTGAACTTGTGCAATACACACCAGTCCAATTGCAATACACACCAGTCCAATGCCATCATTTGTCTCTTAGACAAACGATTTTCTTATCAGGGGTTGGCTTTATTTGGGCAAGAAGAACACAACAGTTGAAATGATTAAGGTAACAAAAAGAGACAATAAGGGAAAGGTTTGACAGAAGCAAGTGTGAACATGGGACAATTGGGAGGAGGTTCAACACAAAACAGAACATGACATAATAGAAAAAAAGAAAATTAACACTAGTACCGTGTGTGAAAGGAAGAGCAAAAACAAAAGGCTTGGTGGTGAGAACAAGTGAATGAAGCAGCAGAAGCCAATTTGCTCAGTTTGTTAACACCCCATTTGGTTACAAAGAAAAATAAATAGACCGAAAAAATTAATCAATACAAAGGGTTTCTATTCCATGCATTTTAAGGCTCAAGTTCACTTACATAATGCTACATACCAAAATTTGCCCATATCGAATTTGGGATGTAAGAGATATATCTACAACGACATCAGAGGGTTTCAAACCAATTCACGTACTCTACATTTATAATAGTGATAGTTTCAAGACAGCATGGGATCCACATTATTTTCCAAACAAATTTCAGAAGTTAGTTTCATTCTTGTCACTTTATTTATACACTTGGCTATGGTCAACAGCTACGGCAACACTATAGTTTTGCATATCTTAAAGGTACAAAGAAACATGACAGTTATCACTAACCACAGGTTTAAGTTTCTTACTCCTTAAAATTAGTCAAACATACACATCATGCAGAAAAATTCTACAGCTACACCACTTCATTATATACAGCCATAATATTTGAAAAATATTTTATGGAACTATAAAAATTGTGGGGCTAATTGCATTTGGAAAGAAGACATCTGGAATCTGGATGTAGATCAGTGTAATTAAAAGGACAAGGTCTGGTTCTTAAAATACATGTTTACGCGAATCGTTTGAAGACAGGGTAGAATCATTAGTAAATCCTACCAAGTAAAAAATTTGGTATACCAAGCTACTTATCTTAGCTTCCTTAAGCCACTTTTACAAGCTTTAAAATATAGGTTTTCATGCTACCATTGTTACAGAAGACTACATAAAGTGTGCATTCATGTACTTTAGTTTAAATGACATATATATTCATTTAAACTAAAAGGGTGGACATGCAAAAAATCTGAATAAAAAACCAAACAAACTGCCCAGCCAGAATTGATGTTCAATAAATATAATTCAACATTAACCATTTTTCATCTTGAATAATAAAAATGTTTGTATCATGTAGAGTAATACTAGTATCAACAACTAACAAAAGCATTGACGAAACAAACAAAAAAGTTGTTTGACTTAACAAAAATGATGTATACCAAGCTACTGGTACACAACAAATGCTGAGAAATTATGCAATGTCATGTACATATTATATAATTTAACAATGGTTTTACAAAATCAGGCCTACAATCTGGTTTTTATGTACTCAGAACTCAGAACATGGCATCTTAACACATCGTGATTTGAATTTCAAAATTAGATCATTCACACATACAATCAAACAAAAGCAAAAACAAAAAACTGTTATGACTTTAGCACAAAAGTAAAGCTAAACTCAAAATACTATGCTATTGGGTGGGATAGCCACATATCTTAAGTACCACATCAAGCTTCTTAATCTACTCAATGTAAGACTGATAACATTGCCACATCCTTTAAGAACTGATGTTTACAGAGGCTTTTTCCTATTGACACAAACCCTGGCAGGTATTTGCCCCTTTCGCTTACCTATCAGTTTTTGGTACATTACTCCTTAATCTAACCTTTAAGTAGCCGTTTCCATAGGTCAACGCTTAACAAAACCAGTAATTGTTATGACAGCACAAATGAAGAGTCCAATCCAAAAGCCCAAACTCATTAACCAAGACAACTTCATAGCTTAAGTTTCATATTGCTGAATATAACATACATGAAAGCATCCCATTAACAATAAAGGTGTCACTGAACTCAACAAAAGATAGGTTTTTACGTTTTGTGACAAAAAAAACCATTAACAATACCCAATTAAGAGAAACAAAATACAATGTCATGAAGACAAAGACAGTACCTGGTAAGCGTCGTTCTTCTCTTGTTCACTCTTCACTGGCAGAAGCCCTTACTCAAACACCAGAACAGGCTTAACCCCAAAATGGCGCAACAAATTTACTCTGCGCATGCAACACTCAATGTGCCTAAAACATGTCAATAGACAAACCAATCTCAGTTAAGTTGTTTGGGGTGCCATAAAATACAATTTGAACTCAACCCCAGTGCATCAAATCGAACTTTTAGTAGTTGGGTTACTCCCAAAAAAAATCAAATACAATTCCAATAAAATAATGGTAAAGAAAACTGTGTAAGGGGGGTTACCTGGTACTGGGTATACCTTTGCAGAGTTCCCTGCCGCTAGAGTGGGCACCTTTGTGGAGGCAAGGATATTTAAAACAAGGCAGTGACAATGCAACCCTATAGTTTGATGTAAGCTGTAAGAGACCATCAAAGACAAAAGGAAACAAAATGAAGTAACAAATGAAAAGCTTGTAACATTATTTACCTAAATAGTTAAGCAAGTCATAGTTATATAACTTTTAGCAGTTTATGATAGAAGCTCTGGTCATTGGAGAATGCTGAAGTTCCATTACCATACACGTGACGAGTTCAACCCCTAAACACGAAATGAAAAACAAAAGTTTTATTAAAAACCCTACCACTGAAATCTGAAGCCCGAAAAACCAAAATACGATAATGACTGAAACCTGATTGTGCGCAACACACGGGTTCAATGTGAAGACACGAACAAGGAGTAGTGATGGCGGACTGAGGGAGCCCACGACGGAGAGACGGAGGGGATGAGGACGAGCTGTTTTCGAGTGTTAGGTCGCGAGAGGGAGAAAAACATGTCTGAGGGATTAGCTTAGGGTTCACAATCAAATATGAAAATATTTTGGTTTTTTTTATTGAGCGAATTTTTTTTTGTAATAATTAAAAATATTATATATACCAAATCAAAGACGGGTTACGAACAAACCATCTTCGAATAGCAGGAAACAAAGACGGTTCTCAGTTTACCCGTCTTCGTTTTACAGAATCTAAGACGGGTGTTGTATAACCGTCTTCGTAAATGCCTAAATATTTACGAAATTGCCACCGCCTCACCATCTAAGACGGTTATGCTACAACCGTTTTTGAATGCCCGCCTTTGAATGCAATTCGTGTAGTAGTGAAACTTACAAGTTACAAGAATACAAATGCTTTCAATCTTCCTATTATGAATGGTATTCTCAACCTTTCTTATGCCTTCTGCAGGTTGCATAACTCACGACTAGTAGTGTAGGATTAGGATATATTGTGTTGTAGTTGTCAATTATGCCTTATGGTAATTGTTCTGTTTGTACGGGTGGTACTAAAGCTTGTAAACTTTGCTGGTATTGATGTATTTACTGTTGTTTTCTGCTGTTAGACCACTTCTTGTGGGCTGTAACATTGTTAATAAAATTTAATTTGTTGGTTGCTAAATAAAAAACAAGAATACTTTAGGGTTCAATATTAAGCCAAGGACTTCAATTATAATAGTTAAAAAAAATCTCATCGTTTTAATGGATTTTCATCGAGTATTTTTGTCTGTATTAAATAAATTGAATTTGAACGAAAACCTTATCTGATTTGCATGGGTCTCATGGTAAGGTTAATTATCTACATAAAGTAGACACATCTCCCCTTTTAATACTCAACAAATCTTAGTGTTTTTGTTTAGCAAAGCACGCGACTTTCTCCTTAAAAACGAGTTCACTTTTGTTGTTTAGTCCTTGAATTTATAATTTATTTATGTGAATGAGCAGCTTTAAAATTTATAAAACTTATTCACAAGTTAGTTTCGTGGCTTTGTTAGCCAAAGATATTAAAACCACTAGCATGGCGTGACTCGTGAGTTGCATAAATTTATAAGCTTGCTTGTACACATAAAATAAATAAATTTAACAACTAAACCACAAGTGGGAGATATTTCAAGGGGCTATCGGTCTTGCCTTAAGAAAATATTTTGTATTTTCATTAATAATTACAAAAATATATAAACTCTTTTCCTGTAAGAAAATTGGTGGAAATATCACTTTACTATTTTTATCATTTTCTGTACAAATCTTTGAAAATAAAAAATTGACATTTATATGTTTATTAACAAAAGGGAAAAGCATTTCTTTATACCTAATCACCATAGGTTTTCTATTGGCTCTAATTTTAATATGAATAAATAATATATGTACTAATAGTATAATTTTTTTTACAACTGTTATGTGATAAATTTGTTAGTGTATTTTAAAAATTATCTAAAAAATCATACTAAGAAATATTTATGATTAATGGATAGTGTAAAGACTTACACAATACATTCCTATCAAACTCTTTATATTCTATTGCTATATTACCAAAAACAGGAAAAAGGTTACAATTTTAGTTATATTCCCAAATGTATAGTTATCCTTTTGACCAATTTGGATTGGAAAACAAGATCTTCATGTATCTCCAAATGTTGCACATATGAACAGATAATGATGTCACACCTTGGGAAGCTCCTTAGAGCTAGTTTTCATTATTAGGCGACAAACAAACACCGCAAGCCGCGAGAGTAATCTCAGTTGTGATAAATGAGGCTATGTATACATGCATGGATGATGGCCACAAGCTATAAACCTAACACCTCACACTCGCTGGATTGGCAATGATAATGTTGAGAAACACAATGCCCCATTTGGATTAGACCAAGTGCTTCAACAAAGGAACCAAAAAAAAAGGCCACAAAACGCGTTAAGCGGTGTAGAGGGGTGCCCCATGTGACAAGTATATGATGCATGTGACATGTTGCATCAGCAATGAGTTAATGTTGTGCATTTCAATAGAAGGGTACCTAAAACATCCAAATTTGGGTTTGGAGACGAGGGGCAAGGAATGGGACAATGGACATAATAGAGCATTTGATGCGTAAAAAGGCACATGCACGATCAAAGCATCATGTGCTTGCTCATGTCACTTGTCACCATTTAAAATTTTAACCCTTTTTCACTTTCAGCCCCTTTTCAACATGCAATAAGCCAAAAAGTGTTGACAGTTGACACATTACATTTTACTTTAACGAGTAAATTCTACGAATATTCCATAAGCTTTTCTCAAGTTACACATAACATTATTATTTTTTTTCCCTATTTAAAAATATTACACTGATGTCCCTTCATACATTATACTACACCTATAAAGAGACAAATAAGGTAAATATAATGATTAAAAAGATACTTATATAATTATACGAAATCTCAAGAATGGTTAGTGTAATTTACTTTACTTTAACTAGGAAAAGTTGATCTAGGAATTAGAATTTTCCTTACTTTTTTTTTTGCATAACACATGCCTATTAGTCTATTACATAGTGCTGATCATTAGGTTGGTTACCATGTGATTGCAAGGAGATTTAACAACCAACAAAAACAAAAGACTGTACAGCATTATGCATGTGGGATCAATGATGTAGGTAAAAGAGGGAATGGAAATTTTTCTATGGCACATGCTGATGGTGTATAGATAATTTAACCATGACATGGAATCTGAGCTGCAAAATGTTGAAATGCACAACCCAGTTTCAATTTCACTAGTACAAATCAGGGCCTACTAATTTGAATTAACAGGTGAATGTTTCAGACAACAAATCCTTCAAATTGAAGGTGGTTGCAGCTTTTCCATCAGCAGCAATCTTTGCAGTGGATCCAATTTATACAGCAGAGGCTCCTATATCTATGCACCATTCATGGCAGAGTCTGCATGGAGTGTATTGCCATCTTCCATGATCTTGCCATTCACCTGAGTTCTCTGCCGCTGAGCAAATCAAAACAATCATGTTATGTCCAAATCAAAGACAAAGACATGACATAAATGGAACAAGGGTAAGGACAAGTGCATTCAAAGTACCCAATCTGCAGGGTCTCCAGAATTCCCATTCAATAGCTTGTGGTTCTCCTCTTTGGTCCTGCTGTCTTTGTCTTTGGTGCTCAAAGGTAGCAAGGTTGCAGCGGCAATTGACCTGTCTGGTAATTCTGCAGAATAACTAAGTCAGAACAACAGCAAATGGCAACCAAGTAAAGAAAATAGCTATGTAATTAAGTGCATGTGACAAAATGTGCTAACCTGGCAATTTCTTGTCAATGAAAAACACCACCAAATTAACAGTGTACCTGCCAGCCATGGACCAAAAAGATCAACACAAAAGGGACATAGGCCACAGTTTTCACATTACAAAACAAAATATATGCTCCTTACCAGGCAACAACTACGTCAACTGTGTAATGTTTGCGAGATGCTACTATCAAAAGACTCTGAACCACAGCAAGCAACCACCCTAGCTGCTTTATTGACCTGGTGGTTCATCATGTCAAGAGTTACAAAAATCAGAATTTAAATTTAAAAACAACAGAATATGTGACAGGAAGGACTGTAAATGAGATGAATAATAAATGAGGAGTGCTACCAACATACTCCTTCTAACATAATTTCTTATTCGTTAAAATTTATTGAAAACTACTAAATCATGAGTGAGATTCATTACATAAGGTGTGTAACCACAACCACACAATTTTGTGAGTTCCAACAAATTTCAGCCAATAATAGAGTGTTTTAAAGAATGTGTTGCTAGCGTTTCTCATAATAAATTAGCCAAACTGCAGTAAAATCTCATGACAGACTTGATTCTTCAACAAACACAAGATGGAAGACATTTATAAACCAATTTTACCTTCGAGTGCCATATTTCTGATACGTGAGCACAAAAACAAGTGTAAAGATCATGTGTGATGAGAATATTAAATCACCACATCCATAGACCACGCCACGCGGAACTGTACATATAATTGAAATGAGTGTCAAAACAAACACAAAGGCATCAAATATGAACACCTTCAATACAATAATGTATACTCACAATTAATCAAGAGCACTTCAAGGACACTATCTGGACGGGGTAATGTGGCTAGTTTAGAACCCTGCATGATACATTAAGTAGTCTAAAATTATAAGAATCTAAAAGATAAATAATAAAATATCTTGCACATATATGCTATTTACAGTGATTAAACGAATACTTAAACACAACATGTGACATGTTTTGCAAACACATTGTCAAATAATTGTACCTCACGGCAATGGTAGTTTGGACCAGGAAGTTGTGTAGAATAAAATGTGATTATGCGAAGAACTTGAGAACCCTGCAGTACACAAATATGAAGTGAGAAAACTGGCATATTCCCATATACAGAATAGGCACTTAACTCTATCTGAAGCATTTAAATGGCCAGAAATATATTGTGCTAACCATATAAGAGGAATAGAAAGCAACACATGATGACATCAAATAATAATAAAAGTTACTCATGTTAGCATTAAAACCTGCATTTTATACTTGAATCATCCTAATTCATCGATCTATCACCCTAAGAACTTATTTATTCAATTAGGATTTCCAAAAATTTAAACAATACTTATTATATATGAGATAATGTGATCAACACTTACAACTAAGAATGCTAAAACCCTGCACCATATTATAACTGTGTAGATCTTTCTGTTCTTCAATATGAATGGATGAAATGTCCACTGCAAAATCACATATCAAAGAATATATATATGAAACTTCAGAAAAATAAATAAAGAAAAGAAAATGATACTTGTTTAAATGAGAAGATCACAAAAATAAGCCATACAGGCCAAAAGGGATTTTTAAAAAAGGAAAACAAGCCACTGAAACAGGGATAATGTGATGCAATAGCAGAAAATATCAAGCAAAGATTTAACAGGAATAAAGCCACAGAATCAAGATTAAAATAATCCTTCACCGAAATCTGTATTAAACCACTAAGAAGAAACTTCAAACCACAAAATTAAGAAATGATATTAGCTTTTATTTTATTTGTCATTTTTTTTATTTTCCAACAAGTCATTCTCAATAGTCAGTACAAACACCTCGTGTGTAACTTTTCAAGCCTCACAAAGCCACAACGAATACAATATATAAGAGGCTTAACAGTTTAGTATTCTGACTTCAAGGAAACACCAGGGGTGGGAGTATAGCACACATTCATGATCAAGCCATATTTACCTTGAGAATTTATCACACCAAAAAAAATGTTCATAGCAGAATATAGAATTGTCTCCACGAATTTTAATGTCATAGGTAGGTAAAATATAACCTATCACATAAAAGGTGGGCTTAAAAAGGTGAATCCTGACACAACACAGTCATACAGTTAATATATGAAAACTTTAACAGAGAACGGGAAGGGTGGATTCTTATCTTACCAAGACAAACGATATAAAAATCATGGCAAACAGTGTTTCACTTATGTAAGCTTTTTCTTGCCCAAGCTCCTGTGATAACAGCACCAAGATTAAAAATTACAAGGGCATTCTTATCATTCTATGTACTGGTTTTTCCAAGAGAGAGAAACGGGAATGACAATTACAAACCGGAAGAAGGAAGAATCCAACATCTTGTAGAGTAGGCCCAGGCCTATGTAAATAATGAACTCCTCGGGCAGCCAAACCATGTATATACTGTAGAGAAACAGTTAAAATTCAGACATCAAACATTGCAACAAATAGTATGTCAAGTAATCAAGTAAAACAATGTACAATACTGTGTTACACTTTATACATACATAACATAGACAAGAATAGAAACACAGAAATATATACTTTACAAAAAAATGCCATTCTTATTTCTTTTTCATTGAACATTGGCCCTCAATATCTTTTCCTCAACAACTAGCTGCAAACTATCAAATTAGTTTCCAATAATGGAAATGAAACATTTGATCCTTTCCCAGAACCCAAAGTTTCACAGAGAAGTGAGGATAAGGTAAATTTTGTTTTTAAGATGGAAGAACAAATAACTTATCATCTAAAGCAAATCATCATAGTTGCAGAATATGACAAAAGATGCTTCAAGCAGTTACAAGTTCCTAAAATTCCCAAATTAAAACACTCAGACATCAACTCTGACACTTCATAGTGGCTGACAAAATAAGCTTCGGTAATCAAAGCAAGTGATAGTAATACTACGGCAACCCTCATTCATTCCTAACCAGAACAAACAAAATAAGACAAAAGCAAGCAATTGTAGCACTAACCACACCAACAAAAACCATGAACAAGAAAAACTGAACTCCATGTAGCATGAAAGTAAAGTTCCAATCCACCAACCATAAAACACTTTCAAAAACAAAGGAAATCAAAAGGGACATTCTACACAAAAGGTAAACCACAACTTGAGCGACCACACTCAGCCATTGCACAAGGTTGATCAAAAGAGGGGGGGAAACCTGACAAACAAGACCAGCCAGAAGGTACTTCCAATTCTCAGCAACGAGGTTGACCTCTGTAGTTGTCTCTGCACAAATTCTCTTCCATAGCTACACAAATACACACCAAACACCAAAATAAACATCAACACAAGAACACAAAAAAAGAAACAACAACACCAAGAGGGGGTGGGGGGCAAATAAGCAACCTTTGAAGCCTCACGACCAATGTAAAACGACATGTTATTGTCCCTGTTGTTGTCGTTGATGGGCTATGCGCGCAAGGAGCACTTCCATATTACTTCATAACCACACTGATGATAGAGTCAACATTGATTGGCCAATATGAACGATACCCACATAGAATTAATCCCTTTTTAAACTTCCCACTATGCAAAACCGAAACTTTGGCATAAATAAAACACACCCAGAAAGAAAAACGCAACAGGATATCCGAATCCGAATCGGGAAGGGAAAAAGATCGGAATTTTAATGTTGATCACAAACAGAACCGTGCCCCCAGATGAGAGGAATGATCACAAGAAGAAGGAAAAAAAATACAGAAGAGGTTTCGGTGGCAGAAGAATCAATAGGGGAAATGGAATCGGAGGCGCAATGGTCAAAAGGGGTTTTCGTTTCTCTCTCTACTTTCTCTCTCTGATTCTTCTTCTCTTTCTCGCAGTGTTTTTCTGACTGCTATGCACGCGAGATGAACACGGCGAGACAGTTGAGCATAGAGTAGAAAATTATAAAGAGTGCCCCTATTTTTTATATTTCCAATCCAAACTATTTTAATCTTCTTCCTTTAATTTACACAAAAAAAATAAAATAATAATAATAATTCCTAAAAAATATACTATAATTCTTTCCATTTCTTAAAGAAAATGCTAATAAATTGTTAGACTGTCATCCCACGAAAGATTATATATGTTAAATTTATTATTTTTAATTAATTACTTTAAAAAGGTGATTTCTCTCATAATTTTTTATCAGTTAATAATATAAAAATATTTACATGAAAAAAGTTGTGTTCATCTGTTACCTAAAAAAAGTTGGGTTCATTTGTATTATTTTATTTGCTATTTAAGATAATACACATATTTTAAGAAAATAATTAATTAAATCATTTTTATGATAAAATAATTTAGGGAGTGTATTGGATTAGGATTTTAAAAGACTATTTTGGCATAAAAATCTTGTAAATTTTAAAGATTATGTAATATATTATAACTTATCATATTTATTTACAAAATTTTTTGATAATTTGAATTTTAATGAATTTATATCATAAGAATCTAAAGGATTTAAAAGGAATTTAAAGATTTATAATATTTGAAAGAATTATGTGAATTTTTAAAAATATTTAAAATTACTAGAGTTAGTGAAAAAATAAAAATAAAATATGAGGTTTGGATAAATAAAAGTAAATCCAATATAATTTTTTTAACCTTTTAATAGTTATATTGATTCTAACTTGATGTTCTCCTATAGTAACATTAATTGCGATAACATCTTTTTATTCTCACTTTTTGATTTGAATAATAGATTTAAAATTATATATTGATTTTCTTAATGAGGTGGAATAATAAGCATATACTATAAGGGAATACTGAGGGTAAAAAAATTGGTAGGAAGATTACTTAGTTATGTGGAGGAAGCAATTAAAGGTGACAATTACGAAAACATTACGTCAAACAGGCGATGGATGGAAATAGCCAGTGTAAGGAAAATATGGTTAGTCTTTATACATAAGATAAACATTAATTTAATTTAAAAAACTAACGAAAAAGTGTATAGGAAAAGAGTATATTTAGAAAACAAAAGAATAGGAAAAATATATATGACACAGACATCTTAAAGAATATTAAAGAAAAAAGAGGATATGTGTGATGAAAGAAAAGAAAGTCGCGTAACCAATAGAAAAAGAAAGAAAAACGTTTAGCAAAATCTCAAGAATTTGGGTGACATTGTTTGATAAATGGTCTATACTAAAAGATCTAATTAAATCCATCATAATCATTCTTACAAAAATTATCAATATTTGTATATTTTTAATACCAAAAGACTTTCTATAAGTTATAAAAAAAATAATTGAATACAACCTTATTTTGTTGTCTTCTTTAAAAAATTTAAAAATTTTAATTGAATACCACAAAACTTATTTATACTATTTAAAAATCTTGATTGAATGTCATGAGACTTTTTTTTAAAAAAATCCTTTAAAATCTTTTGAAATCCTAATCAAATATTCCCCCTTATCTTACTAAAATATTTTTACTAACTACAATGTATAAATAGTTTTAAAGAACTACAACTGTATAGTTAGAAATATACTTTTAATAGTGTATTTAATATTGGAGAATATTATTGAAAAA
>PYAF01005421.1:129094-144307 GCA_007407185.1 Glycine tomentella | reverse complement strand
AAATCCTAATCAAATATTCCCCCTTATCTTAGTAAAATATTTTTACTAACTACAATGTATAATTTTTTTTTAAAGAACTACATTATATAGTTAGAAATATACTTTTATTAGTGTATTTAATATTGGAGAATATTATTGAAAAATAATTAATTAATATTTTCTTGATGTTTTATACTTAAAAATAATTTGAGATAAAAATTGATAAATAAAATGGAATGGAAAGTTTTGTTATTATTTATTGTTGATATAAAATATTTATCAGTTTTGATGATAATAAATTTCTGTAAAAAAAAATTGGTTTAACCTTTTAGTAACATTTCTTTTTTAATTAAATTTTTATTCAAAATATTCAATTTAAATTTGAGACTTTATTTAATGAAAAGAGTATAAGATACAATACATAATTTTTAGAAAATAAATGAGAGTATATTAGTTATTTTCATAATAATCATCTATCTATAACAATAATAAAAAGAATATCTCATTTTAATTTATATCTTTAATTAACCTTTTTTTAGAATAATCCTTAATTTACCTAATTTTCCATTTATCCCTTTCTCTCTCCTATTTTATGCTTTATTTCTAAAAGAATATTCTGTTAATGTAGGTAATGTCTGTCTTTCTAATTTTAAAATATAAATAATAAATTCATGTTTTTTACTTGAGTGATAACAATAATAAAAGGAATGTCTCATTTTAATTTATTCAGCCAAAAAAATCTCATTTTAATTACCTAGTTGGCCATTTATCCCTTTATTTCTCCCTCTTTACGCCTTATTTCCAAAAAACAAACTGTACCTATAATACATTCATGTTTTTATAATAATAGTAATAAACTTTGCCTTGACGCCAACCCTTTATCTCTTGCTGAGGCTGTTACAACCAAAATGAGTGAATAAGACCAAATCCACAAAAACAAATAGAATCTTCTAGCTTTTGAAACAATCAGCACTGTTAGTCAAGTAATTATTAATTAATTAAATTAAAATGAAATCCTTGCTGTTATGTTTTTATCTGAAAAAAAATCAGTAAGAGTGACCCGATTAGGATAGGATTCGGTGAGAATTGACTTGAGAGTTGAGGCAGCAAGAGCCAATTAGGCTAGAGGACTGCTAAAGAAAGTAGCAACACTCTAAAATATTTTTTTTTCTCT
Source organism: Glycine tomentella (assembly GCA_007407185.1). NCBI lineage: Eukaryota > Viridiplantae > Streptophyta > Magnoliopsida > Fabales > Fabaceae > Glycine > Glycine tomentella. The sequence goes on along the minus strand of PYAF01005421.1, from coordinate 143,154 downwards.
TGATTAACATACTTTTTTATTGATAAAAATTTATTGAAAATTATAAATTTAAAAGAGAATCATTAAATAAAATATAAAATTCACTAAATTTTGTAAAATATTAATAAATTTTAACCAATAAAAAAATATAATATTGAGCATATTTCTAACATTTCTCATAAGGATACGATGAATCTGTCTAAAAGCGGCAAGGCTTAAACAAAATTTAAAAATTTAAATAAAATAGGAATAATATTATATTTTTCTTTTTCGAATTTGAATCCATGACCAACAAGTCACTAAAACACAACTTTACCCTTATGTCTGGACATATCCTCCAAAATTAAATATAAATATGTTGTAGAAAAATTTAGAATTATTCATAAAATAATCATAGTAACGTCTTTTACTTTATTTTATTTTTTAGAATTTTTTATTAATTTCTTGTTAGAGTTTAATTGTTCATATGCTTTGGTGTAAAGAATTTATATTATTAACTAGGTGGAAATATGTGTTTTTAAGTGTTGGTTTTCATATTTTTATATTAATGAAATTAATACTATTAGAAAAAATGTTTTTCATATCGATTGTTTTTCACATTCCACCACGGTTTAGCAATTGTCTTTGAAGTCGTCGTAAAATATCAACACTTCAAATTTCGATTTCTATGTCGGTTCCTTTCGAAACCGTCTTAGAATGTGTTTTTTGTTTGAAAAATAATTAAAAAATTGACATTTTAAATATGGTTTTTCATAAAACCATCTTACAAAGTCTATTTTAAAAGACATTTTTTGTAGAACTGTCTTATAAAGTCTATTTTCAAAAACAATTTTTAAATAATAGTCTTAAACAATAGACTTTTTAAGACAGATTTTTGTAGAACTGTCTTAGAAAGTTTGTTTTTTAAGATGATTTTCTATAGAACCGTCTTAGAAAGTCCTAAAGAACCGTCTTAGAAAGTTCTAAAGAACCATCTTAGAAAGTGTTGTTTTTTAAAATAATAAAAACAAAGAAATGAAACATCAATGTTTAGAGTGAGTGGTAGTGCATAGGGTTCACACTCAAAATACTACCTGAACATCTCAAGTGTCATACTATGTTACAAGTACTTAGTTACAATTAAGAAATGAAACTTGACAAAGTATCTTCACCGAACCATAGAAGTATCAGGATATACACAATATAAAATTAATATTAATTTGGTCTTATGATTATGATACTACTTATAAACCTTAATATATAGATGGAAGGTTAATTGTTAAACATCGAAGAGCCACATCATAGAAGGTTAGTTTAACAACAACAGTCTAAGGAGCTATTTTAACATTTCTAAACTCAAATTAAGTAGTAGTATTTCATAGGATAAAACTACCAATAGACTAGGTAAAGCAATTTGGCATACCAAAAGACCAAATGCCATGGCTTATATGGTGTGAAGCGAAAGAAATTATTGCACAAAATTAGAGTCAACATTTTTATATAAAAAAAAATATAACAATGCACCACTTATTTTCTATTAGTAACATGGCCTTGTACCACTGATTAACCAATAACTAGACTAGAGATAACATTTTCTTTTTCTTGTGTATATTTTATAATTATCCAATATTATACTAATACTCTTCTTAGAACACAACTTTTTTGAAATAAAAAATGGAAACAAGCCATAATTTTTAGGCCAATTAATATGTTCAAGTTAATTAGTTAAAGGGATTCTTGCCAATCTGTCATTTACATGTATAAATCAAAATCCAAGCAAAGAAAGTTCAAAGTACCAACCTCATGGTCAGTAGTTGAAGTCTCACTAGCTTCTTATGAAGGATCCTTAACATGTTTGCTTTAACTTCAATTCCAAAATTTTGTTCTCGCTTGCTAAGGAAGATATATGTAGATAAAACGCAACATTTCAACAAGCCAAATAAAGCCATAAAGGGAAGATATCTCACTTTTCAGCATATCATTCATCAAAGTCTTATTGGTTGTTGATCTTTTTCTACCTCATCTATCATCTACCACATGCATGATGACACATAGTAGAAAACAAATCTTGTACAATAAACGAAAAAATCAAATGGAAAAAAATTCTTAGTCGAATCACACATACTTGCTTATGCACAAGAACGAGGTGGTGGCTTTGGCTCGCAAGGTGGCATTGATAACCGGAATTACTGGACAAGATAGTTCGTACCTGACAGAATTCCTCCTGGACAAGGGGTACGAGGTGCACGACAAGATCCGCTGCTCGTCAAACTTCAACACGCAGTGCATAAACCACATATATGTGGATCCCCACAAGACCCCCATGAAGCTCCACTACGTCGATCTCTCCAATGCCTCCTCCCTCCGTCGCTGGCTCGACACTATCCTCCCCGACAAGGTCTACAATCTCTCCGCCCAGTCCCTCATCACTGTCTCCTTTGAGATCCCCGACTACACCGTCAACGTGGTCACCACTGGCCCCCTCCGCCTCCGTGGGGTCGTCCACTCCCACATCAGTTACTACCAAGCCAGCTACTTTGAGATGTTCGACACCACCCCACCACCACAATCAGAAACTACCCCCTCTCCCCCTACGCCGCCTCCAAATGCGCCGCCCACTGGTACACCGTGAACTACCGCGATACCTATTTCCTCTTCGCCTGCAACGACATCCTCTATAGTTTCAGTGTGTGTTCCCAATTATCAAGGGAAGGGGTTCTTCTTCTTTGTCTCACTTCAGATTGAGTGATCGAGGTGGAAATAGCGTAAATCCAATAATTTTGTGTGAAGGAAATGCGACCAATGAGAAAGAAAGAGAAGAGGAAGCGAAACAACGAGATTTCGTTGAGAGGAGAAAATTATAGGAATTTTTTTTAAGTCTTGTTGGGAGAGAGAGTGAGAGAATAAGAATGATCAAAAGTGTGAGACCAAGAGAGCTGCGCGAGAGAATGAGAGAGCAGAAGCGAATAAGCGTAAATGCGAAGGAATTTCAAAGACAATTTTTTCAAAACCGTCCTTGAACACTTGTTTTGAAAGACGACTTTCCAAAATCGTCTTTGAATACTTGCGTTTAAAACCGTCGTCGTTCATTTCCTTTTATTTACAAATTTTCCACCACGTTTTATTTAAGACAATTTCAAAGAAACCTTCGTTGATTTGACGTTGTAAAATACTATTTTTCTAGTAATGTAGTCTCCCCACTTTATTAATCAGCGGAGGAAGTCTTGGGTAGATACTACCCTAAATACCCTAAATATGAGGTGGTAGACACAACAAATAAAAATTTGACACCTCATTAAAATATTATAAATTAATTAAAAATAACAATTTTTTTAAAATGTTACTTCTTCTCTTTTTTTTATCTAGTTCAACCGAGATGTCTCTCTCATAGTCAAGATATTGTTGTTCATAGTGTCCCTAGCTTTCATCTTCCCTCACTGTGCGATTTCAAAGATGTACATTTTCTGGTGGTAGTGTTAGTGTTTGCACAACGAGCGGCAACCTCCGATCACTACTACAAAAGGGGGCTTCAAAGACGGTTCTTTAAGCTATTCAAAGACGGTTCTTGAACCATCTTTGTAGCCAACGTCGTAGAAAGTGTTAACTTTCTACAACGGCTTTCAAAACAGTTTTAGGATCTCGAATTCTAAGTCGGTTCTCTCCAAAACCGTCTTAGAATGACTTTTTTTTAAAAAAAAAAGTTGAGGATTCTAAGACGGTTGTTAGGAAGAACCATCTTAGAATATCACATTCTAAGACGGTTTTTCTTACAACCGTCTTAGTAGATGGTTTTTAAAAAAAATAGAATTGCGTGTTACTAAGACGATTTTAGATAAAACCGTCTTAAAATGTGACATTCGTAGACGGTTTTAGAGAGAACCGTCTTAGAATGTCACATTCTAAGACGGTTCTTCCTAACAACTGTCTTGGAATATGCTTTTTTTTTAAGATTATACTATTGCTAAGACGATTTTGGGAAAGAACCGTCTTAGAATATGCTTTTTTATATATATAAAAAAAATCAAAACAAGACGGTTTTTCTTCCTAACAACCGTCTTAAATGACTATTCTTTAATTTTTTTTCCACCTCATTATATATATATATATATATATATATATATATATATATATATACAAGACACAGAGGGAGAAGAGTGAGAGGAGGGTCAATGAGAATACGCAGAGGGAGACATAAAATATTTAAAAAAGCGAAAAACCTTCTAAGATGGTTTTCACAAAACCGTCTTAGAATGATAGTCTTTGAAGATGATTTTTGGGAAACCGTCTTTGAATGGAAACCATTCTAAGACGATTTTCGAAAAATCGTCTTAGAATAGACATTTCTAAGACGATTTTTGCGAAACAGTTGTAGAATAGTTGTATTTATTTACAAAAATGCCACCGTGTTTCTTTCTAAGACGGTTTGTTAACAACCGACGTTAAATCAACGTCGTAAAAATCCCTTTTTCTAGTAGTGGATGAAGCGTAACCTTTCACCACCTCTTGTTTAAAAATCTGCATTTTCCTGTGGTGAAGTCGGCGTTAATGTCTTCCGCACACCGAGTAACTGCCTCCTATGAAGCTTAATAATACAAAAAATATACAAATTTTGAAACAAGAAACAAGGTCATGACTAATCCTTCTATTTGAACCAATCATTAACAACACAAATCAATCTCACCAACCTCAAAATCTATGCTAAATCCAAAGAAAAAAGCATCAAACACTAGCATTATATTTAGGATAGAGAAGAGTGTACTTTATTATTAGCTATGGTTCTTTCAAGTATGCTAGCTGGGACAGAGCATTATAGGAAGCCATAGTTCACTATGTGCCAGTGGGGTGAGGTTCAATTGTAGTTGGGGAAGAAGATAAAATAGAAGAAAAAGGTTTTTTTTACTATTTTATTATTCTTTTTTAATTTGAGTTTTTGATGTGTTGTCACTTCTTAATGGTGTGACACCATTTGATTGGATGTGTCTAACAAATCATATTTAAGGAAATGTCTATGCAAGACTTTCTCTTATGAGTGACCATGATGAATGCAATAAATGATTTGATTTGTGACAATATGAAATACTACTATAATATAATTTATGATAATTTTGAATCCTTAGAACTTCATTTATAATTTTTTTAAATTTAACATTTTATTAAACAGTCTTTTACCACTACAAAATGATCATATTGCATAAATCTCAATCGACCAAATTCTTCACAACCTTAATCCTAAACCTTGACCTCCCACCAATCTCTTTCACCTTTTTTTTTCCTTTGCAAAAAGAAAGCAAAAAGAAGGGAAAAAAATATTGTACAAAAACAAAATTTGTAGTACCAAAAAAGGAAAACCCTCATATAGCCTTAATGTCATAGACTCATAGTGATCCTCACATGACAACAATGAAGAGTTTGTCACAATGGCCCTGAGGATCACATCCTTCAAGTCAGAATGGGGCAAGATGTGCAATCCTTTCTTTGAAGCAACCATCAATCTAAGACTTAAAAACCACAACCTATAATTAACAATCCTCAAAAGTTCAAATGCTCATAAGACCAACACGTGCAAAAAGCTCAAATCAATGTAATCAATGGTGCCACTGACAATAGTGCTCATACGTCTTTGTGAGCATCATGGAGGTGAAGTGCCTATTCATGTTGAGGATGGAGGAGAAAGGTTGGTGAAGCCTCTCTCAAACATGCCACTTAGGGTGAGGATGGAGGACTTGAAATAGAGGACTAAACTAGTTCCTCAACCATTTGCGACTATAGTCATCGATCAAAGAAGTGCTCAATGGTGTCATTAACAATTGTTCATATATGTCTTTCTGAGCACTGTGGAGGTGAAGTCTTCTATTCAAGTTGAGGGTGTAGAAGAGAGGTTGGTAAAGCTTGTCAAATACACACCAATTTGGGTGAGGATGGATGACTTGGAATAAAGGATTAAACTAGTTCCCTAATTATTTACGACTATAGTCTCGATCATAGAGGCACCACAGTGCTCTCTTTCACCTTAATTGACTTCATCAATCTCGCATGGAGGACCAAGATCTACAACTATGATCAATCTAGTGACATTGATTCCACAAAGCTTAGAAAACCCTAGCTTCTCCATCACCTACTCACTATTGAATTTTGTGTTCAATGTTATGGAAATTTTCTAATTGCAAAGTTTTAAGAAATTGTGATCTTAAAACAAATATCACAAGAAGGGGGGATGAATTGTGGTCTTAAAAACTTTTTAAGCATTTTTTCAAGAAAACAAAGTCATCGTCTGAAAAACTTTGTAAAACAGATAACGGATTTTCGCAAAAACTTTCAAATGATGAAATACAAACTTTGCAATGAGAAACAATTTTCAAGCAAAAAACAAATTTAAATCCTAAGTCATTTTAAACGAAAGGAAAGTAGAAAGATAAACAAACAAAAAGATTTATACTGGTTTGTCTTAACCACAAAGATTATGTCCATTAACTTCTCAAAGTTACAAGTATTTTGTCATAGACTAATTCTGACTCTACAAATCAAGCTTTACCCCAAGCTTGATGCAACCCAGTAGTCTTTGTCCTATCAAACCACTATTGTCTTTATACAAATAAAAAAGAATTGTTGTTTGTTTGCACAATAACTAACTCTTAAGCGTCTTATAAATGAATGTGCAATATCAACACTTAGTCTTTTCTCTCAATGTGTGTTCAAAGTGTTTTGGGAGCTTTTTAGAACTATGTGAAAAATTTACAAAATGATTTTTACACAACATATATGAATGTTTGCACGTAGGTTCGTATCTTCATTTTTTCAAAGGTTTTGGTATTTATAGGCATTCATCTTCAAGTGTTCATTGTCTCACACTAGATGAGTTTCTTCACTTAAACTTGTGTTTGATGCTTATGGTTGTTGGAACATTTAATGTTTACATTAAATACCTCATGTAGTGAAACCACTTTGATTGACTTTCATGTAGGACACTTTAGCAAAAAAATCACTTCCCTTGGTCGAGCAAGCCTGCCACAACAAAACACGCGTCTTTTGATGCTTGTTTGTGTAACACCCCGTATGCATCCGGTGTATTATCAGTTACTTAATAAGATTTGCGTGGTAACTAATTTAATTAAAATCCACGGAAGCGATTTCAAAACCATATTTCTTGATTCATTATGTATGGTACGTAACCTCAATTAAATATACAAATTCCAATACACTATAGTCAACCTTATCGATCCAAATAACATAAATAACGACAGATACATCAATAATATCTATACAGATATATCAAGAGAATAAACCACATGTATTTACATATACATCATCAAAGACACTCACTGTGTCTATGCCAAAGAATAAGCACACAATGCCACAATCTCACAGATCACTATCTCACACGAGGGTACAAAATACAGAATATCAGAACATCATAATCCATACAGGACTCAAAATATATGCACACGCATATCTTCCCTTGCAGGGGTACAAAACAATATCATATACAAAAAGTAATGAGCCACAATGCTCTCAAAATACAGGCCAAGTAGCTATACAGTGACTGTCCCTACTGGGGCCTCCCACCCTGGGAACTACCATCTCTGCCAGAAGCATTACCTGTAAAACAACATCCCCAACAGGGGTGAGATACAATCTCAGTAAGCTCAGGGCTCTTGGATGCTTCTCCTTCCCCCTGACTCACTTCCATGATACACAACATTAAAGGCATCACAATCACCAGGCCTCCTGGCCCTCACAACAATACATAGCCATCCTCTAGCTCTAATGTATATCCGCGTCACTATGCCCGCCAAAGAGGCATCATCATCTGCATCTGGGACTCTTAGTCCCCAGTGTGAGACCGGAACTCATACTCGTGCCATCCCATTAGGAGCTACCCATTTACACATGGATGTACGTATATGGCACCTCCGAGAATTGGCTTCAACCGCAACAGGACCACCTATCTCTTGGTTTTAAGGGATTATCCTCACCCTTTACGTGAGCAAACCAAACTAGGAGTTGTGCTCTACTCCTAGGGAGATCCATATCTATCTAACTGGGTAGAAGATCTATTCGATAGGCAACCATACGCACAAAGCATAGAATCATGCATACATATTATCATGAGAAAAGTTGTAACAACCAATTCAATGCACATGCTTCATGTATGAAACCATCACTCCCTCGGAGTATGGTGGAACACAGGCAGTGGGAAACATTCACCAAGACAAAGAACTTACCTGACAACGCAGTGCTCTGTTGTCCAATCCTAGAACTGTGGTCTACACCACTGACACCATCGGTGTCACACCCTATACAAAGGCACACAAGCAGAATCAATAACCAACCTAACCTTACAAGACATTAAGTACATAATAACGGTTCTTAACTGTTAAAAAGGAAAGAAACATTATTCTCTTTCATAAAAACCCCTTAGTATCCTATCTCAAGCTTCTAAGGCTAGTCACCTAACTGATGACTTACAGACCCCCACCAGGATCTATCTCAGCCTAACAAAGGCGCTAGAGTCTCTCTAAGACTCTGCATAAGCCAATTCAAAGGATTCAATACTTTATTCAGGCCAAAACTCAAAGATTAACAATATGGCTAAAACGGTTACTTCAACACAATTTCACCGTTTATATAGCCTCCATAGCACATATTGTACAAGCATCAAGTCTCATGCATGTCATACAATCACCAATTTAACCAACATTCTTCCTACACATACATTTCTCAGAGCCAAATACCAAAGTCCATAAAAATCATATTTCAAGGCTAATCCTTCATCACAACAACCTCCTAAGCATACTTTTCCAAAGGACCCAAGCCTAATTCCAACTCTAACTCAAATGGGTCACTATTCACCTCAAGAACAAATTCTTAAATAAATGGTAGAATTTGTGTTTCTTACCTCTAAATCGACAAGGAAGGTTAGAGGACAACTTCTCCAAGCTTGGGTGTCCATGAATCGCCTCCTTTCCCTGCCAAACTCAAGTTTTGTGAAGTTCCCTAGAAAACACGATCTCTCCGTTTGATGGTTTTTAGGGAAAAGTGATGAATGATTCTAGCTCATGGAGGAGTTCCTTACAACTTTCTAGTTGAATGGGAAGTGTTTAGATGAAGATTGGTGAAGATATGGAGCTTTCCTAGTGCTCTAATGGCGGAAAACTAACTAAGGAAGAAGAAAAAGCGTTTTTGCTGACCCAAAATGCGAAAATGGCCTTTTATAGGCCCACAGCGCGAGTCCTGGCGCTAATGGCGCCATTTTCACGCTAACCGCGCCAAAATCTAGAGAAAAATGATCTTCTACTGCATTCTCACGCTACCGGAGCTAGGTTCCAGTGAAAATTGGCCTTCTGGTGCATTTTCACGCTAACGGCGCCAGATTCTAGCCGCCGCTAATTACGTTGCTAACGCTTCTTGCGACATAATATTGTAAATTTAAACTTCTCTTTCTTTCTTTTTCTTTTATTTATTTAGCCTTGGTTATTATAGTTTGCCACTTTTAGAACTTGAACTTCATTTATTCTTCATAAGATTCGACATATCCTAAGAGAATATCTATGCTAAATGAATCTTAGAAGCAGAGAAATAAATGAAGTATTTAAATGTCATTTGACATATGTTGTATAAGATCATGGCTTTAGTTCAGTCGCAGGATCATGAAGCATGGTCATGTATAGCATAAGACATAACTTTTAACATTTGTTTTTATTTCATCTAACCAAATTAATTAGGGGTCTTAATTAGTCTTAAGACTCAAATTTGTTTAGACTTAACAAAGAATTACTTCAATTAATTTCTAGCATTTATTATTTTTTTGTTAAATTTTTAATAATTTACAAGTACTTTTAAAAAAATTAATTAATGTATCTAAAAATTTAAAATAAAGATATTATAAAAATGGAAGAAAAAGTTTAAAGGCCATTAAGGACCTAGAGCCGAATCTCATCTGCGAGGTTCGTGTGTCAAGCAAGTTTTTAAAGAGGGTTCCTAGTTGTCTTAGTTTGAAGTGAGAGCCCGAATATACTCTTTTCGCTCACCAACCAAAGGATTTACCTCTTTTTTTTTTTGTTTAGCTTCAGGGGGGAAGACTTTCTCTCCTTTATCGATGCTCTTTTTGTCACGTGGAAGCACTAATTAATGAGACCACCAAGGCCCCTAGGTAAGACGACATACATAAAAAAAGTAGAACAAGATGATCTCGAAGTTCTAAATTCATAATAAAAGGAGAATCTTCTTATCAAGATAAGTACGTAGAGTGAAAAAGGAAAAACCTCTAGAATGTTATAAGAACAAAATAGAGAGAGTAATTAATCCATAAATTTATAACAAATAATAATTTTTAATTTAATGACACTACATATATTTTAATTAACTTTTTACTATTACATCTTAACTTTACATAAACATTAAATACACAATAACAATTTGTTGGGTGTTGGCAATTTTCCTGTAATAAATATATGCATTGAATTTTAGTCCAAATAAAATGAATTAGTAATATAAAAAAAGAATTAGTTGATATAAATATTAATTTGTCTTTATTAATGAAATAAAAAAATATTTTATTAAAAATTTAGAATTTAATTTTTATATATTGTTAATATAAAAATTTATATTATCAATCAAGTAGAAATAATAATAAATATAATTTTAAAAATAATTATTCAAAATATTAATAAATTTATCATATATAATAACCTGTAATTAAATAAGAAGCAAATCATTTATATTATTAGTATACAAATATGTACTGAAAAATATTTATTTGACATTTTTGAAAAATATATTAAGTATTTTTTATTAATATTATTTAAATACTTATGAACAAGAATTAACAAGAAATTTAAAAAGAAGGTAAAGTTAGCATAAATAATAGAATAAAAAAGTGATAAAATAGAAAATAAAAAACAATTCTCAAATTCCAATGTCTCTCTCCCTCCCTTGTTTTGTTTGGGAATTTAAATTTTGAAAAGTGACAGAGGAAGAACGTGCAAGTTTTTAACTCGAGGACATGAAAATATTCAAAACAGAAGAGAACGACACACCCACGATAGAGAAGGAGCATGACACGTGGCGAAAGAATGAAATGGGAATTAATCCAAATAATCTATTATTATTATTATTATTAGTATCATTATCATTATCATTATCATCATCTATCAACCGAATGAAAATAAGCGCGGAAATGGCAACAGTAGGGAGTGGGAAGAGAGGAACATGTCTGTCACTATCAGTGGACTGGAGAATTTCAAACGTACTAACTAAAATATTATGTACTACAAGTACAACTATCATTATACCCAGCTTTTAATTTTTAAATAAAAATAGGAAAAAGTGTTATGCATTCGTTATGTAATTTTTTTTATAATCATTCAATTATAATTTATTATATATATATGAAATTTATTAAGTTTCAAAATAATTATCTTAAAATAATTTAAAAATATTTTATAATTGAATGATAATATAAAATTATTTTATTTTATATTATGAACACACATTCATTAAACTAAAAAATGCTTAATTTTTAATTTGAAAAATAATAATAAGTTTAAAATCCTTTTTTATCTTTATAAATATAAAAATGTTTAAAATTTATTTCTGCAAAATCTTGAATACATTTTTTTATCATCATAAAATTGAAATGTGTCATTTTTAGGTCTAGAATAATATTTAAATTTAAATTATAGTTTTTTCATAGATTATAAGCATGACATACTGTTAAAAAAAATTGTATTTGCATTGATTGTATATATAACCAATGTAAAATACCATCATCATAAGTTTAACATTATCCTAATTTATCTCCAAACAAAAAAGTGACACATTTCAATTTTGTGAGAAAGTAAAAATATATAAAAGTTTCACAATAATAAATTCTAAACATTTTTATATTTATGAGGACGAAATTATGTATTAGCCATAATAATATATGCATTAGTGTTTTAGATGCATTCATTTTTTTTCCCAGTAACATTGGTGCATACTGTAAATTAAGTATCTACTAATTTTATAAATGATCACTTTTAATCAGATTTTTTCTAACAATCACATTTTTTATCAAAAGATTTAAATTCGACACTAATGATTTATTATAAATGAAATGATAAAAAAATTGAAAAATAAGGTAGATAAAAAGATGAAAGAAAAAGTGAGTGTATATTTATAATAATTTTTTTTAATTATTTTAGTTTTAGTTTAAGACGTAATTTCATGATTTATATAATTATGTTGTATTTTTGAAAGAGTAGTGGACAATACCTTTTGTTTGAGTGCCATTATGAATTGTCGTAAGCCACGACTCCATCCAACCTGTTGCAAGGTCCTGCCAGCAACAAAGCAGTGAGCATCATCCCTTCCCCCCCACACGAAGTTTCATTGTCGACTAACTTATGATTTCCGATCCTTACAAGATATATACATACAAGAAGCCCTGCCAGCAACAAAGCAGTAAGCACCATCCCTCCCCCCCACCCCAACGAAGTTTCATTGTCCACTAACTTATGATTTCCGATCCTTACAAGATATATACATACAAGAAGCATGTCATGATCAGGCCAAAGATAGGAGTATAAGATGAGAGAATTTCAACTACATAATTATAATTAATACAAATTATTAAAATTAAAAAATAATTTTAACTATTCAATTTTATTAATTAACTTTCATCTTTCAATTCTTCAATATTAGGGATGGAGGCAAGTTTAAATCACAGCAGGGTAAATATATGACTTGTAGGGCATGTAACACCCCAAAATTTAGGAAATTACAAACAATTACTAAGAGTAAAATGTTAATGAAAGGCAGTAGAAAAATTTAGGGCAAAAGGACAAGAAGGCCCCTGAACAATTTCAGAAATGACATTTATGTCCCTAGGGTGAGAATGACAATTTTGCCCTGAACAATTCTGAAAATGACCAATGTATCCCTAGATATTTTAGTAAGATATTTACTAGGAGAAATTACCAAAATATCCTTGGACAATTTTGAGAATGACAAGTTAGGTCCCTGAGGCAATAAATGACCAAAATACCCCTGGATATTTTATTAATGACCAAATTGCCCTAGGAAGTCCAGTAAGACATTTTAAGGAAGAAAGGTTATTAATATCCTTAGATGTTTTGGAAATGACCAAAGATACCTTTAGAGTAACAATTATAGAGATATACTGAACTTTTTTTTGAAAATGACAATTTTGCCCCTAGAGTGAGTAGTGAAATTACCAAAATACCCCTAGGTCAAAACTGACCAAGATGACCTTAGAAATTAATAGGAACCTGAGCATAGGATAAAATACTTTTAGATGACAACTTATCAGCAAGGTTGACGGCAGAAAACCCTAAAATAGAATTTCTACGAATTTTGGAAGATAGGTTGAAAAGAGCTTAATCTACACAATCTCAGGTATCAGAAAATTATAAGAAGAGGACGGACATAATCTATAGAGTTTTCTCTTAATTATGAAAGGAAAATGTTTCTTCAATGAGTTAGTTTAGTAATTTTAATAATTCAAAAGCAAAATAGACCAATAAGAATTCCAGTAAAGTTATTATATGTAATTGAAGGAAAAATTGGTTGATTAGAATTCCTAATACAAGCTTTGGTGGTATGATGCAAGATCAACGAAGAAAAGCTCTAAGAAACTTCAAGAATGGACACATGGATGTTTAAGAGGCTTAGGAACTTGCTATTAGTCCAAATGGAAAGTTAGTTATAAATGCTTAAAAGATATTTGAAGCAAATTTTATTTTGTTTCCTTGGGCAGAAAACTTAGACATTTCTAGGCCTTATTTCAAAGATCCCAACGGTCAAAAGCTAGATATTTAAGTTAAGAGTATACCATTAAAATTTTAAGAAGATCCAACGGTTAACACGTTCAGAATCAATATTTTTGTAACACGGGTTTGGGCAAAAATTTTATGACTAAGCTACCCACGGATTTGAATGAAACCAAAAGAAATGCACCAAGACCAAGCAATTTCACGTGCAAATATTAGAAGGAGGAGGAATGGTGTGGAACTCTCATGAACAAGGACACTTGTAGGGTGAGAAAGTGTTAGCCAATAAGAGAAAACCAACCAAAAAGCTATGTAATCATAAGTTTTGAAGAT
>PYAF01005421.1:108379-128994 GCA_007407185.1 Glycine tomentella | reverse complement strand
GATGACCCCAATTCATTTGGGCGAGCAGAGGAACAGTAGTAGCTGAGTATGGATGAGGGAATGAAGATGTGCATGGATGATTGGAAGATGTGATGTCGATGTTGTGATGCTTGTGGTTCATATGTATTTTGAACTGTCTGTATATTATTGGACATGTATCATGGACTGTAATATGAACTGTATAGTGGACTGTATTCTTGTTATAAATAAACCGTGGTGAGGAAAATCGTTTACGCCATTTACGAATCACAAAACAAGCAAGGCAAAAAGAATTTTCGTGAAAAAGTTACAACTAAGATCATTTAATACAAAGTGGACATGAGTTTTTAATTAAAATCAATCAAGCACGAGAGGGTTATGAGAGGCGTTACAGGGCAAAACAATTGTGAAACTTGTAAAATAATATTTGAGTTGAATTAACCTTTTGTTAAGTGGTTAAAGGTTTTGAAAACAGTTCAATCAACAAATAAGATTTTTAATATGGGATTTCACATTAACCAAAATACCATTAAGGGTTATTTAATCAAACTAATAGCATAGTTTATTTTCAATTTGAGGAAATGTACTTGTTCCGTATATTTCCAGAACACAACTGTATAGCACGAAAGTACTATGTGTTTGCTGTTTGATCACTCTAACTTTGCAATTCCAAGGATATCAATGGAGAATGATACCTTGAAGCAGAAGATCACAGAGATACACCAATTGACGTGGGGTGTGTGCTCTGTGTAATTAAAAGAGAGAGTTAGAATGAATGTGTACTTTTTAGGTGCTTATACCGACGTATTTATGAGCACATTACCTTGCCATTGGTTATACGAACTGCTTATGAACTGCTTCCTATATTTCCGGCCTCAATCTGCACGTTTGTAACCGCTCGTGTGGACTAAGTCTTAATCCACGTTCTTGGAATCTGTTGAACACACGTTATAGCTAATTGGGCCTTAGTGTTAGGCCCAACTTATTGCTCCATAACAGTTGCCCCCCAGCCCGGTTATCAAGTAATCTTGGTGACCGGGATGCATTTTATCAATCGCTTCTGGATTGTCACCAAACACGCTGTTGGAATCGGAGTTGACAAATAAGTCGATAACAGAATCATTCATCAAAGCTAGTTGCATTATTTTGTCTTTCCCGAGTAGCAAATTCATCCGGATATGCCATACCCGACTAGGATCATTCAGATATTTTAACACGGCTAGGAATCCTCCTGATGCGATTATCCGTCGTCTCGGATTCGCACAAAAATCTCTGATTACGCTTCTCTGCGTAGAAATACACTAAGTAACTTTGGTCGAACATGAATTCCCGAGTAGCATATAATGTGGATGACATCATATTGATGATGTTTGAAACAAGATCTTTCGTATACTCTTCCGTGTAAACGTTGCTCCTCCACATTTTTGGGATAGAATTCCTCGGCCACGTCTGTGCCAATATTACTTAAATAAATACCTTCTCAACGCGTCTTCCACGAGAAAATGTACTCGGGTATGTTAAACAAAGGAAACGTCTCTGGGTAGCCAAAATATTTTGAGCAACGATTGATTTGCCCTATGTGCAGTCGGTTACCCTTCCTGTCATCATGGCTAATTAATGCATTAAAGGGCCTGTCGTTTCATTCTTCAAGTAATCATTGCGGGCTCTGTGCTTTTACTCATATGCCCCCAACCTCAGGTGCGCTTTTACCGACGTGTCCTTGTGTCGTTTCATTTTAGTGGTGGCGGTTTGTTGAGCCGTTTGATTTCCCTTAGCGGTTACTGTAGGTTATCATTATATTTCAAATTTTTTCCCAAAATCCCGCACTTCTAGCTATTTCTCCTCCTACCCTTCCTTTCATTTGTCACATCTATGTATTTCTCCTTCTCATATTTTTTCCTCTCGTTCTGAATCTCCTTGACCACTTGCTTCAACTTTTGGTACTCTCTCCTTTCACTAAAGCCTTCGAATCGTTTGCCACTCCGTTGCCAGGTATTTTCTCTTTGCTACTTTATACTTTCTGCTTCTTCGCACGTGTTAGTGTTTGTAATCACATCGTTCCCTTCATCTATTCTGGGTTTCGCATTGTTCTTCTTCTTCCTTTTTCTGGGTTTCTCATTTCCTGGAGTCACCATGAAAGTGACTCCTGAGGAGGCGGCGGAGTTGTGGAAACGTTTTGGCCCTAGGGGGGCCTGGTTATTGTTTGGTGTTCCTCTTCCGCTGGGGGAAAGCGAGAGTGACCCCCTTCGCAGCCACACTGGAGGTTCTTCCTCCTCCAAAAAACCAAAAGTTTCCGCCGTACCCAATACTCCAATCATCCCTCTACAGCCGTATTCCCTGGGTGGGTCTAAACCTGCCGGTGTTCTTCCACCTTCTTCAGTGGGCCAACCTACCCTAGCCTCGACCCATTCTAAACCTTCGTCCATTTTGGGCCCTCAAGTTTCTAGGCCCATAAACGCTAATGACCCAAGGGATCCTTCATCAGGAATTCCTTGTCGTCGTTTTAATCCTGTCACCGGTCTCTCTTCTTCTTCTTCGGATGAGACATCCTCCTCGTCTTTAGATGACATAATGGAGGTTAAGTATGACGCCTGCGTTGACTGCGTTTCGGGGGCCATGTACTATATTCAATGTGGTTCTGATGACGTCGCTGACTCTATCTTAGGGTCATGTTGGCATAACCCCATACTCTCGTCTACCAAAAAACCCCAGCCGAGGTCGCACACCCGTGTAGGCGACCGCGACGTTCCGGCCTCGGCCTCTCCTAACTTTGACGTGCCATCTCCAGGTATGTGTGCTAATTCTTGTTTTTATCTTCTTTTTGCGTAGGTATAATGGATGTTTCCTTGGAGGTTATAGACGAATCTCTATCTGCTGAGTCCGAGTCGAACGTGGCTCCATTTCTAGCCCTTAAGTTTCCTTGGGTCACCTATGAAGTCCTTAGAACTTTTTCCACCCTTGAGTTAGCCGACATAGTCTCCCTTCCCGTAGGTAAGCAGGACGGGTTTGGGATCCGGGCTCCCTATTCGGGTGAGCCCATATGTGCCTACCGGGAAGGCAATGATCCCAACTTCTTTTTCTTCTATGAAGCCGTAGTTTCTCAAATAGGAGTATCCTTCCCCTTTACTTCTTTTGAAATGGAAGCATTAAACCATCTCTGAATAGCTCATTCTCAGCTCCATCCGAATAGTTGGGGATTCGTGAGGACCTTCGAGCTATTTTGTGGAGACCTTGGGATCCCCTGCACGATTCCTCTTTTCTTTTATTACTTCTACCCAAACACCCCTAGGACGGGCAGGGAACCGCCCGAGCGCAAGGGATGGGTCTCTCTCCGAAGTCAAAGTAAACGTAAATTGATTGTTCCGTTTACAGACTCTTTCCGCGGGTTTAAAGATAAGTTTTTCAAGGTTGCTGCCGCTCCCGGTCAGCGACCATTTTTCCTTCGGGGAGAAGAATCCGATGACGTGGAGTGGTCGTTCCCTCTGTATTGGTCGCGAGATCATTACTGTGAAGACCGTTCTTGCTATAGGTTTGTAGAGGAGTCATTATCCGACTCCGAGGCCTCCGCCATCTCCATCGTCACAGAATACCTTGACACTTGTGGGTCGCCTCATGTGGCCGATTATGTTCGCCGTGCCCGTGGCAGTTCCTCCAAATACTGTAATCATGCTTCTCTGTTTATTATGTTCGTTATTTTGTTTGAATGTTATTTCTAACATGTCTTCTATTGATGTAGTTAACATGGGGCAACAATCAACTCCGTCGTCGAAGTCTACCTCCGATGCCGCTGCCGACCCCAAGTCGGTTGAGCCCAAGGGCAAAGGGCCAACCATGGAGAAAACTCCTGCCCCTCAAGTGCCGCCGAAAGGTCAGAAACGTCCTCCTCCATCCTTCCGGGTCGCCCTGGAGGCTGATAAGAAAAGGGCCAAAGTTCAAAACAAGCCTGCAGCCCCTAAACATTCCGTTCATCCCACCTCGGCCTCGGGAACTCCCACCGTTGCACTCGCTGTCTCTACTGCCAGGATGCCTACTCCTCCGTCTTGCTCCCCCATCCAACCCGGTCAGACTGAGTCTCAGGCTGTGTCGGGTAACGTTTGGAAAAAGGGGGTGACTGAAGAGTTGGTCAAGCTGACCAAGCCTCCTAGCTTTCTTCTTGAGCCGGGTGCCCCTGTGGGCGACGAGCTTGCCAAGCTTATCCGGATTGAGGAGAACGCTTATGAGTGCGCCTCTTTGGTGCGGGCCTTCGTTACCGTGCGGGAAAGGTATGTATTTTAAATAATGTTAAGTGTGTACTGGTGAATTGGCGAGTTCTTACTCAAGTCTGTTTCAGGTACGGGGTCGTGGTGGAAGAGAAGAAGAAGATTCACCAAGAGCTCCTTGCTACTAAGGTCGGGCTCGAGAAGGCAAAAGAAAAATTTTCTGCTGAAACTCGAAAGCTGAAGGAGGACCTACTTTCGGTTCAAGCCATCTCAGCTTCTCTGCGGGCTGATCTGGGCCGAGCTCAAGGTGGCCTTGAAATTTCCGAGCAGAAAACGGCTCTTTTAACTTCCACGGTGGACTCTTTGAAAGCCGCCCACGAGGAGGAGCTGGATTCTTTGAAGAAAACTCTTGCAGTAGCCACTGAGGAATCCTTCAACAATACCCTTGAGGTGGTTAAGTTTCTAAACCCTGACGTGGCCCTCAATACTACCGGGATGCATTTCATGGCCTATGTAGATGAGGGCCGTCTGGTACCACCTTCCGAGGCTGAAGACTCCTCTGTTGCGGCTGCTGAAGAACCTATGCAAGTGGATGATACTTCATCTTTGGCTCCGCCTACCACTGTAAATGCCCCGACGCCGCCTAATCAGGACGAAGAGCCTGCCGCCGACAACCAAGCTCCTAACTGAAGGGCCCGGATGCCGGTTTGACTTTGTATTTTTCTTTTCATTGATGTTAGGCTTCCGAGCCTAGTACATTGTTTATTTTTATATCAATGATGATTTTATTTTCGAGTTTTCATACTCGATTATCAATATTATACGCGCGTAATTTTGGTTCCAACGACCAATTAATATATCCGTATTGTATTATGAGATTTATCCTCTCACTTGAGTTAGATTCGTACCATGAACAACTCCGCTATCGGATATGCTCCTTTACCGATTTGATCAGAACTGGCTAGCGTATCGTTCAAAGCTCTTAAAATCTACTCGGACAATTATATTGCTAACAAGACAATCCATCAAAAAAGGGGAGAATCATTTTATTGATACCGGTAAATCATAACAAATCCGTAAAAATGAGAACCATATGTTCCGAGAAGGTATCTCAGCCCATACTCCCAATTAAAAATTACAGACTTGGAATTTACAACGGCATATGCAACTAGTCAATATAATAATAAATTTTGTACTCGGAGACAGGCGTTCCGAGCACAATCCTAGTAGCACGACACGGTCTCTGACAGAAAACCATATGAACCCGGTAAACGGAGTTGCGGTTCGTACTTTCCGTAAAAGACACTTGCATTGCTTTATTAACGGAATGTATCCTCGATTAAAGAGAACCATATGCACTTGGATATATAACATCCGAGTTCATACTCTCAATAAAGGAGAAATCCACATTCTTCAATTAACTGTAATATTTCTTCAGTTTGTCCGCATTCCACGTTCGCTTAATCTGGACGCCGCCCAAAGTTTCGAGGGTATACGCTCCTTTATCAAGCTTTTGAGCTACTCGGTAAGGCCCTTCCCAATTTGCCGCAAATTTTCCGTCACGAGCATTCTTGTTCCCAATGTCTGCACGTCGCAATACCAACTCGGCTAACTCGAACTGTCGAGGGACTACTTTTCTGTTGTAAGCGCGAGCCATATGCTATTTAGTCCGAAGTTCCCGGGCATGGGCTGCTACCCGGGTTTCGTCAATGAGCGCTGATTCCAGTGCCAAAACCTCGCTATTTGCTTCCTCTCCTTCCTTTAACACCTGGGTTCGTCGCCATGATTGTTGTCCGACCTCAACTGGTATCATCGCTTCGCTTCCATAAGTCATTCGGAAGGGCGTTTCTCCTGTTGATGATTGGACAGTGGTCCGGATCCCCCAGAGTGCATAGTACAACTGCTCGATCCAACTGGTTCCGGCGTCGTGCATCCTTTTCCGCAGAGCTTCTAGGATTGTTTTGTTTGCGGCCTTTGCTTGTCCGTTGGATTGTGGGTGTTCTACCGATGCGAATCGGTGCCGGATATGGAAGCCCTCCATCATTTCCTTAAATCCTTTGTCTGTGAATTGTGTGCCATTATCGGTAATGACCTCTCCGGGAATTCCGAACCTCGAGATGATGTTTCTTTCGAAGAATCTTTGTACCCGGGCAGAAGTGATTGTCGCTAGCGGCGCCACCTCTATCCATTTAGTAAAGTAGTCCACTGCGACTATCAACCATTTCATTTGCCCTTCTGCCGGCTTGAATGGGCCCAATAAATCCATGCCCCATTTGAAAAAAGGCCATGGCGCCAAGATGGATTGTAGTGCCTCGGGCGGCGACAGAATTCGAGATGCATGCATTTGACAATTGTCGCATCTCTTTACGTGTTTTGCTGCATCGGCTCCCATGGTCGGCCAGTAATAACCGGCCCGGAGTGCTTTCCTTGCTAAGGCTCTCGCCCCCATGTGTTGTCCGTTAATACCTTCATGTATTTCGGACAGCACATAGTCGACCCGACCCAGAGCTACGCAGACTAACAAGGGGCTGTGTAACCCTTTCCGGTACAAATCACCGTCGATTACTGTGAACATGGAGGCCGTTCTAATTAGTTTCCGGGCTTCTAACCTGTCTTCCGGCAAAGTTCATTTGTCCAAATAATCAACTATCGGGCGTCTCCAATCTTGGTCCGCGGTGATCATCATTATACATGACGGCTGCACTACTTGTTGCTGGACGACGGTACGGTTATTCCCCGGACTCTTAGTACTTGCTAATTTTGACAAGATGTCGGCCCTGGCATTATCTTCTCTAGGAATATGGTTGACCTTCACCTCGTCGAATTCGGAAATGATTTCTTTTACTCGACCTACATATTTTGCTAATAGGGGCCCCTTCACCTGATAACGACCTTCAATTTGTGCCGCGACCAGCTGCGAATCCGTGTACACTTTCACCTTCTCCGCTGCCTGCTCCCTTGCTTGTATTAGCCCGGCGATCAGTGCCTCGTATTCGGCCTGATTATTCGACGTTGGGAAATTTAATTGTAACGAGAATTCCGTTGCTACTCCGTCTGGGTTTTCGATTATGATCCCGGCACCACTTCCTTTCTTGTTGGATGATCCATCTACGAACAATGTCCACCAACTCCCTGTTTCCGGGACGTGAGGAGTAAGTTCTCGGACGAAATCTGCTAGCACTTAGGACTTAATTGCGTGACGGGCCTCGAACTTCAGGTCGAATTCGGATAATTGTACTGCCCAATTGGTCATCCGACCGCCAGATCCGGCTTATGAAGCACTTGGCGGATAGGCTGATTTGTCCGGACAATGATGGTGTGACTTTGGAAATAGGGACGTAATTTTTTGGCGGCCACAATCAAGGCGAACACCAACTTTTCTAACTTCTGATATCGCAGCTCGGAGTCGCGTAATGCCCGACTTACGAAGTATACTGGTTTCTGTTTTGCCTCTATTTCTCGTACTAGGACAGCACTGACGGCCTCCTCTCCTACCGATAAGTACAACACCAAAATTTCCCCTGCTTCCGGCCTTGATAGAACCGGCGGGCTTGTCAAGGATTCCTTCATGTTGGAGAACGCGGCTTCGCATTCTGGGTTCCATTTTATAATAGCTTGCTTCTTCAAAATTTTGAAAAATGGCAGAGCCTTCTCTGCCGACTTCGGCATGAAACGTGTCAATGCAACTATTCTCCCTGTCAGCTGTTGTATCTCCTTCTTAGTAGTCGGAAATTTCATGTCCAGCACGGCACGACATTTGTCTGGGTTAGCTTCTATGCCTCTATGTGTCAACATGAACCCCAGGAATTTCCCGGCTCTGACTCCGAAAGTACACTTCAGGGGGTTTAAGTGAATGTTGAATTTTCGTAAGCGGCCAAACGTTTCGTCCAGATCGTCGACATGCTTATTGATTTCTTCGGTTTTGACTATCATGTCATCGATATATACTTCAATATTACGACCGAGCTGGGATTCGAACACTCTGTTCATCATCTTTTGATACGTGGCCCCCGCATTTTTGAGTCCGAATGGCATTACATTGTAACAATAATTTGCTTTATCACCAATGAAAGCCGTTTTCTCTTGATCTTCCGGATGCATTGCAATTTGATTGTACCCGGAAAACGCATCCATGAATGATAAGACTTTGTACCCGGAAGAGCTATCCGCTAGTTGGTCGATATTCGGCATGGGATATGCATCCTTCGGACATGTCTTATTCAGGTCCGTGTAGTCCGTGCAGACTCTCCATTTTCCGTTCGACTTACGAACCATTACCACATTGGAGAGCCAAGTGGTGTACTGGATCTCCCGTATGAAACCTGCTTGTAGTAGTTCTTCAATGTGAGCCCGCAATGCCTGCGTTCTTTCAGGCCCTAACTTCCTCTTCTTTTGCTCTACCGGCTTCGACCCTGGGTACATTGGCAACAAAAAGCCGGATCTATTCCGACTATCTCTGATGCCTTCCATGCAAAAACGTCTCGGTTCCTTTTCAAGCATTCGATGAGCGCTACCCTATGTCCGGGCTCCATAGCTAGCCCAATATTGGTAACCTGGGCGTCATCATTGCCTATCTGAACATGTTCCACTTCTTCCACCGGCTCCGGCATCCATTCATCTGACTCTATTCGCATGTCCAATTCCACCAAATTTACTTGACCTCGGACTTTCTGATGCCTGTTTGATTCCTGGGATACTAGCCTGTATTCGGCTTCACTTTTTCGAACTGTGTCATAATAACATTGCCGAGAATCCTTTTGATCACCACAAACTATCACCACCTGTCCGTTGCCGCCGACGAACTTGAGTTTCTGATGCTTAGTAGACATCAGAATGTCCCATTTGTGAATAGTGGGTCTTCCCAATATCATATTATATTGGGACTGACAATCTACCACAACGAATTCCACCCTCTCAGATCTGAAAGCTTCCTTAGTTCCTAAAGTTAACCGTAAATGAATGGATCCGATTACATTCGTATTCCCCCCATTAAATCCGGTTAGTGTGGTTTTGCATGGCTTCAAGTCTTCTATGCTTAGATTCATCTGTTTGAACGTGTGCAACAGAATTATGTCGGCGGAGCTTCCATTATCCACAAACATTTTTCTTACTTGGCAGTTTCCAACCATTGCTGTTATAACCAATCCGTCCTCATGTCCGGGTACTACTCCATCCATGTCCTGCCTCGTGAAATACAGGAGTGGGGGTTCTGGTTCTTCTATCCGGGTCTTAAACTTAGGCTGTGCTCGGATAGATAACACCTCCTTCAAATACTTTTTTCGTTGATTGGCAGTATCTCCGCCACCCCCCATGGCTCCCGAGATGACGTTGCATTCGAACTCTGGCTCCGGGAATGTATCGTCTTCTTCCCGGGCTTTCTTTCTTTCATCTTTTTTGTCTGACCGGTTCTCATCATCCCTTCGTTTGTTCTTCCGTCCCTGAGTCCTGATCACGTATTGTCTGAGTCTCCCTTCTCGGACAAACTTTTCAATCGCGTCCCACAGGTCCCAGCACTGGTCGGTAGTGTGTTCGGGCCCATTGTGGAACTCGCAATATCGTGATTTATCCAACCCTGCCCGGTTGAAGCTTGGGCGCGGTCGTTCTACTTTCTTCATCTCCGTGAGAGCTACTTCCTTCCAGATTTGTGAGCGGGAGACGTTCAAAGGAGTGTATTTGTCGTATTTATTTTCATACCTCCCGGATTTGGACTTCATGTCGTTGTTCCGGGCTCGATTTTCTGACTGGCCCCTATTCTTCGGGGGCAGACTTCTTCTATCATTCCGCTCCTTCCCTCGTCCTGGATTATTCGTAATTTCCATCTGCTCGAGCTCCAGGTACTTCTTTGCCCGGGCACTGAACTCCGTTAACGACTTCACTGGGTCTTTATAAATGGATTTAGCAAAACGTGAAGAACCATTCAGCCCGGCTGAGATAAGATAAACATGGACCTTTTCCTCGAGCCCGTGCACCTGTAACGCCGCTTCTTTGAACCGATCCAAGTAACTCTGCAAAGTTTCGCCGGGTAGCTGCCTTATTCTTCCTAGAGTAAACTCCGACTTTGGTTGCTTTTTGCTAGTCGCGAAATTCAACAAGAATTTCTGCCCGAAATCTTCAAAGTTCCTAATCGAACGCGGCGGCAATGTGTGGAACCATGTTTGCGCTGGTCCAGTCAACGTCATAGCAAAAATCCTTGATATGATGGGCTCTTCAATCCCCCGGACACACATTTGCATGTCGAACTAGTCAATATGTACCTGGGGATCCTGTGTTCCATCGTACTTTGACAAAAATGACCCATCGAAATCCTCCAGGTACCGAGCACTCACTATTTCGTCTACAAATGGACTGTTGTTTTGTTGTCCCCGGCTATACTTCCGACGATAAACGGGTCCTTCTCTGCCACGTGTGACCAGTTCCCCCGGCCTGTCTTGTTCTACTGGTATCTGATTGACCCGCTGGGTTTCTGCTTTATCTACCCGGCGTGTTTGGTTTGCATCAGCCTCTACTCGACTATACTGATTTCCGCCGACGTCAACTCGGTTGGGCGGAGTCTCATTTCTGTTCACTCCATCCGGTGTCGGCTCCTGTACCCGGGCTTGTTCCCGTGATGGTTCTTCAGTCCGCACCCAGTCTTCTTCCTGCTCGGTATTTCTTAGCTGGTTCAAATGTTCCCTTAGGTCTTGTGCAAAGGGTGGTGTTCCCTCTGCGCGGTTTGAAGCCTGTACTTGCTCCACTATTTTCTGCCATTTCTGTTCCAATTGTGCCATGCGTTGCATCTCGGCACGTCTCCACTCCTCGTTTCGTTCTTCCATCTGACGTGTAATATTCCGGATATCCTCTTGCCTCTGAATGTTTTGTCTCCTCTCCATGTTCTCAATTCGACTTAGGATTGAACTGAGAGCATTACTGACGAGCTGTCCTCCGAGCTCCTCTGCCTGCACCATTCTTCTCGTCGAGACTTCCCTTCGTTGATCAGTCTGGGCTGGAGAAGAAGCCTCATCGGAGACAACTTCTGTGACATGTACTTCTTCTTGTCGCACCACGTTAGGATTCTCTGGCATGAACATTTCTTGGTTTGGCATTTCAGAACGCGGTGCAGGTTGGCTGTTCCTTGTATTCACCATTGCTGAAGCGTAGCGTGGGACTCAAATTTTATCGTCCCCACAGACGGCGCCAATGTTTCGTATATTTCCAGAACACAACTGTATAGCACGGAAGTACTATGTGTTTGCTGTTTGATCACTCTAACTCTGCAATTTCAAGGATATCAATGGAGAATGATACCTTGAAGCAAAAGATCACAGAGATACACCAATTGACGTGGGGTGTATGCTCTGTGTAATTAAAAGAGAGAGTTAGAATGAATGTGTACCTTTTAGGTGCTTATACCGACGTATTTATGAGCACATTACCTTGCCATTGGTTATACGAACTGCTTATGAACTGCTTCCTATATTTCCGACCTCAATCTGCACGTTTGTAACCGCTCGTGTGGACTAAGTCTTAATCCACGTTCTTGGAATCTGTTGAACACACGTTATAGCTAATTGGGCCTTAGTGTTAGGCCCAACTTATTCCTCCATAACAGTACTCAATTCGACTTAACTTAACGATTATATAGGTTTTAACAAAGTATTTGTAATTTTAACAAAATGTTGAATTCTTAAGATCAAATACGATTCATTTCAATATACAAGTATTCGAACTTGCACAAAAAGCATTTATAGATATAGATTCGATAATATAAAAAATACAACAAATTTAGAATACTAAAAAAAAAGAGTCATATATAGAAAGATAAATGCGAGAAAGTAAACCTAAACTAATCAAAAAGTAAAAAGAAAGATTGGGTCAAAACATACATCTTTCCATAAAATCTGGTTTCCACGAGTTCGGCATAATTGGTAATCAAGAGTAGTGCATTGTTCAAAAAGCCAATCAAAATTACATAAATTCGTCTATTATAGAAGCATAAAAATAATGGATAAATAAACGTTCTAAAAACACATGTCTTCAATGATGTAATTGGCTAATCAAGATCCTGACACCTATGCTTTGTGGTTCAAATTTGACAAAGTTGTAATAGCGCTCATGATCACTAGCTTTTCTCGATCTAGCTAATGAATAACTTTTGTAGGACTTTGTTTTAGATCGAGAAACATATTCTTCAAGATGTTGAACTTTCATCAGTAAATATCCTTTCAACAATCGAAAACATATTCTCGATTGTTTAAAGTGATTCTTGAATAAACATCCCTTTATGACTCAAAATTATCTCAGAATGTTCATCATAAACATCCCTTCTTTACTCGAAGTACATATATATTCTTGATTTCACACCTTATGCAATCCACATGACCCTCTTCTAATGAATTGAAATTATATTTTCAAGCATATTTATAATGTTGCATGCTTCAAAGTTATTTATAATTGAAAATATTCAATCAACTTTCCATGTAGGAAAAAATTTCTCAATGACCCCAATTCCTACAAAGGTTAAAACTCTACCAAAATCTCTCATAATCGACTCAATTATGCTCACAACACATTTAAAAGCACAAATCTAATGTTTGTATCTCCAATCAAGTATCTTTAGTTAATTTTTCATAAAGGTAATTAGATAAGAGAACCCAATTGAAAAAAAAAAAAGTTTACAGGACCCGTAAAATAATTATCCCTTTTTTAATTTGGAAAAATTTAATGTTTTGATTCGAAAATTTTGAGCAGAAAAAGGTTTAAAATAATTTAATTGATTGAATTTCTTATACCAAGTTTACTTTGTTTTAAAAATGAAAGAAATTAATTGGATAAAAAAACCTTAAGAATCTCAATACGCATTATCTAAATTAAAGAGAGAAAAATTTCAATTACGTCTAAAAAATGGATTCATGAATTAATTATAGAGATGCATCAACAAAAAGGAAAAATAAAAGACAATCCTTGAACTAAGCAACAAATCAGCATGCTTAATGAATAGTATCACAGGGTGGAATATCTACTTTCACAACTTTCTAGCTTCATGCTTTTCATAATTTCCAAAGCAAGATCACAACACTGGCCAATCGTTTCTTGTTACTAGTTTTTATTATTTTAACAACCCAATCAAGTCTGACCCATTAATCACTACCACATTTCGATAAAATTGGAGAAATCATCAGAAGAGAAAACAATAGGTAAACCTAAATTAAAGTAGTAAAAAAATAAGATATAAAATCTGTTGCCTCACTAATGCCTGCAACTAAATTTATAAGCCTCTTCGGACGTGATGCATGACGCAAAAACAAATTAATTAAAAACAAATTGACAAAATCAAACTTTGTTGCTAATGATTTGAATATGTTTATTCTCTTGGCCTTGGGAAAAAGAAAACGAGACATCAGGCATCAACCATGCATCTTCTTGATTCATGGCCCACATAATTCTCATAGCCATTCTCTACTTTCATAGAAAAAATTGACCAGGTCAAAAGGTTGATGTGCAATCCACTTTCCCTTGGTTTTAATTCGATTCTTTCAATTTGAACCTGACTTGTGGGGGCTTTTGTTATAATGTATGCTTTTTCTTGAAATATTGAGGCAAAAAGGAGATCGTTGGTTGAGATCCTTCAAAGTTGAAACTATATACCAACTTACACCAATGGATGCTCTTAAATGTGGCTGTACGTCAGTGCCATAGGGAAATAAAAAAAATCGTCAACCGCTGATTTCACAAAAAGGAAGTACCTAATGTGATTAAATATTGTGCTTGCTTTCTTCGATATAAGCTTTATTGTTTCCTCGAATGTCTTTTATATTCTTGATATTTCCTACACGCATCAAATATTGCCCAAGACAATTTATTTTATATAGGTACAAACAAAGTGCCTTAGGACATGGTTACTGAATTAATTTAGTTAGAACCTTAATATAAATATTATTATCTCCAAGACCATCTTATTAGAATCAATCAGGCGAATGATGATTGTTTTTTTAATCCATAATATTAATGTGAAATATCCGTTAATTTCTATCAGAAAATATCTTCTTTCAATCATATTATTTAAAAATTTTATTTAAAGAAACTACATATAATATCACTCATATCAACGATTTGTTTACAACAAATGATAAGATGATTGATGAGGATGTTATACTAGTTGAATGAAATATTATCACATAATATTAGATATGTCTAACCCTTGATTTGGCAGTTTAACCGTTTCTTGATTTTATGAAAAATATTAAGTGTTGCCACTTTGGCCGTTTGCGTTTAGCAAAATCACATGTATGCATCAATCAGACATACAAAACAGATGAACTAGAACTAATATCAATCAAAGACCATATAATATGAGTAGTGATTATCTCAGGACACTTAGAAAACATGATAGACATAAATCATGTGAGAGTGGAAGAGAAACTCTCACATGTCTTAAAATACTTATAATGTTCTGATTTTTTTTAACACCATAACAAATATATCTAAGAATGAGTTTGCTGAATGTTCTGGACTCTAATCCATTGAAGGGTCCACCTTAACTGCTTCACCTGTTCTTTTGTTTTAAAAGATCCTATAATGCTCTATGGCAAAATTATGTTTATAGTAAAACCATTGACCTCATTCCCTAAAAAAAAGAACCATTGACCTCAAAATCCTTGTTAATGATTTCTCTTGCAATTTTTCTTGGGTCTCTTTCTACTTTTGGTGTATCCTCTGTTTGATTTACTCTCCTTATTGCAGTTTCTAAAAAAATTATCCACTCATACAAAGCACTTAAGATGAGTTTCAACCATCTTTGTGACCATAGGTGTTATCACATCTTTCTTTCTAATGTATTGATGTGTAACTTTCATCTTTTCCAGTACGTTCACTCATCCACCATCCAACATAGCAATTGAATAAAATTTACAATGCAACAATTGAATAAGCTTTTTATCTAATGGATTTATATCTGATACGTGCATTCTTTTCTAAATCCTAAAACTTTAACAATTACAAAGAAATTTTCCTTTTTGCAAGCTGTAACTATACAGAAGCAAAAACATCAGAATGAATAAAATACGGTCCATAGTATTTAAATGATTATAACCTGGCACACTATTGCTTCATATATATAAGTATGCAAATTTGGGCAACAGCTAACAAGAGGACCTGAGAAGCTTCCAATGAAATTATTTCTATGGGAAGCGTTGCTACTCATCCAAAGCCTCATAGGCTAAGACATCCTGCTCATATGGGATGAGCTTTATATACTAGACATTTGTCTAATACACCCAGAATGAACATCGCTTTATAACATGCTTCATACATACGGATTCGTAATCTATTAGGACATTACAGATTTGCCAATCCATACGGATTGGGTCAATTCGGAAGTAAGTTTTTTTCTAAAGTTAAAATGTATTTTTCAAAATGATTTAAAATAATGATACATGTGAGACCTTTATGTTATTAACGCGGCACTCTAAACACTGAGCTAATAAGTTAATTATACTAAAAAATAATTAATATTAATACATATAACACTAATTTTTTTAATGTATATTTAATACACATATAAGTTTACATAGTAAATTTTATAATAATTAATTTTGATCTAATAATTAAAGTATTTTTTACATATAAAAATCATGATTTAAATAAAAATCATAAGTTTAATAAATTTTTTATTTAAAACTATAATTTTTATTTAAATCTATGATTTTATATGTAAAATATACTTTAATTATTAGATTAAAATTAATTGTTACAAAATTTATTATGTAAACTTATATGTGTATCAAATATACATAAAATTTAGTATTATATATATCAACATTAATTATTTTCTAGCATAATTAACCTATTAGCTCAGTTGGTTGGAGTTAATAATGTGAAGGTCGCAGGTTTGCATGCACCATTCATTATGAGTGTATTAAACAAATGCTTAGATTCTATTAAATCCAAAATATTAGTATTTTAAAATGAAAAATGATATCATAACAAACGGGTTAAGTACCAGAAACAAAATGCTATGAAAACAACGATTAACTTAGCAATAAGATTGCCACAAAGTCTTAAGGAATCCATGTGATTTTAAGACTAAGAGAATCACATGAAAAAATCATGGGCACTCTTTCTTCCAGTCACCTAAGATACATCACTTAATATGATTTTGAGTTTTGACATCATGTTATAATATTTGAGCTCAGCTTCCCACTGCCACTTCCTAATAAGTAAAATGAAATTCACTCACTATAACTCTATCAGAAGAGAAACAATAGCTGATGGGGTTTATTAACCCTGTTAATCCAGAAGAGGATGATGTAATTGAATCAGGAACAGTGTGTGAACGGAAGAGCAAAATGAATGCAGTTTTGGTTGAGTTGTGCCATAACAGGAGAGGCTATGGTAACTGGTAAGTGTCTGGAAATAAAACGTAAACCCAACAATGTGGAAAATATACTTCAAAGTCACAAACTCCCCATAAAATTCCAGGTTGCTTACCCCTTTTTATACACTGCAAAACAACACTAAGTTTCTGTAAAAGGCACCCTTGTTACAACTCAATCCTTGCACTTTTCTTTGGTACCAT
Source organism: Glycine tomentella (assembly GCA_007407185.1). NCBI lineage: Eukaryota > Viridiplantae > Streptophyta > Magnoliopsida > Fabales > Fabaceae > Glycine > Glycine tomentella. The sequence goes on along the minus strand of PYAF01005421.1, from coordinate 112,263 downwards.
GTGGCTGAAACATCAAAACTTCAGTAACCTTTGAACCTGAAGCCAATCCAACATCCTTGCCACACTCTTTTCTGGGGTCATTATCTGTTGAGAGCCTTATTGATACCCATGTGAGACATAATAAGACAAAAATCCAAATGCAGTCAGGCATTCAAGGAAAAATGAATTTCAACAAAACCCATCCTTAAGAATTTCACATGACATAGATACCATGAAAACTTGAAGACTCACCCTTGTTAATAATTTAGTTAATGTAGCATGGACATACCACTTGCTTTGAATGGTGAGGCAAACAATTGTAAAAATTAATGTCCTTGGAATTTCCTTCAATATGGTTTTCTAGCATGAAGCATCATGTCTTTTCCAAAACTTTCAAGCTTTTGAGCATTACCAGTAATCTCCACAGGAGCACGAACCATTGGAGAAATGATGAAACCTGCTGATATCTCTGACTATGATGTTTCTCTCTGTAACCTTAGAAATAAATTTTAATGCAGAATGACAATCAGAGCAAACTCTTAAGTTTTTTTTGACAATGATTGGCATCCCAGTTGGGCAGGTTAGTAATGAAAACGCCACGGCAATCCTCTCGCTGTGATAATGAAGAAGCTTCTCCTTCAAATTGTCATCCATGTCAATGAGAACTGATTCTGTTTGAGGAACATACCCGATTCGCTTTATCTGATCAAGAAGATTATCAAGCTTTTCATAAATTTCTTTCTTTTGAGGATGAGACCAGTCTTCAACCCCAAACACATGGGTTTTATTTCTAATATCAACCCAACTATAACCTGGCAACTTATTCATGTTGCCATCTTTAATCATCTTCCTCAAACTTTGTACATCTTCCCATTGTTTTTCTTTTGCGTAAATATTTGAAAGCAAAACATGAGCCCCACTATTTTCAGGTTCAAGCTTCATCAATTTGTCTGCTGCAAATTTGGCCCTTTCCATGTCCCCATGAATTTTACAAGCACCAAGAAAAGAACACCAGCCAAAAGCATTTGGTTCAAAAGGCATGTTGTTTATAAAGTCTTCTGCTTCTTTAAGCTTTCCAGGTCTACCTAGCAAATCAATAACACAACTGTAATGCTCTTCTTTAGGAACTACCCCATAAATCTTCTCCATGGAACTAAAGTAGTTTAACCCGTCCTCAACCATTCCTGCATGACTACATCCTTTTAAAAGGTTAACAAATGTTACTGCATTTGGTTTCAGTCCCCTGTGGATCATCCCATTAAAAGTTTCAATGGCATTTCTTCCTAAACCATGCTGAGAAAAAACTCCCACTAGTGTATTCCATGCTATTTCATCAGGATTTTCAATCTCATCAAACAATTGGATTGAGTGGTCAAACAACCCACACTTTCCATACATATCAACTAGTGTTGAAGAAACAAAATGGTCTCTTTTAAAGTTGAATTTGACAACTTGGGCATGGAGCTGGCTCCCATGTTCTAGCTTTGCTTGGTTAGCACAAGCCTTGATCAAGCTGGTGAATGTAAATTCATTGGGTTCAATTCCCCTCCTCCGCAAGTCAACAAAAGTGCTTAAAGCCTTCTCAATTTGATCCATCTCAACATAACCATCAATAATAGCAGTCAAAGACACTATACTTATACAATCAGAATGCATTTGGAAGACATTTGAAGCACTTACCATATCTCCAGACTTTGAATACATATCTGTCAAGGCATTTCCTATGAAAATCTCGTATTCGAATCCAAACTTCAAAATGGTTGCATGAAGGGACTTCCCAAAACTAGAAGCTTTAAGTGCACTGCAAGCACTCAAAGTACTACAAAGCACATGCTGATCAATAAAAACATCATCAGTGACCATTTTCACATAAGCTGTTAAAGCTTTCTTAAAATCTCCATTTTTCACAAAGCCATCAATCATTGACGTCCACAACACTGCATCCTTACAAGGCATTTCCTCAAAAGCTTTACATGCATCAGACAACTCCCTGCACTTTGAATACATATCAGTCAAATTACTACCCACAAACAATTCACAGCCAAACCCACATTTGACAACGAGACAATGCACCTGCGTACCAAACTGAATTGCCCCAAGTGAGGTACAAGCTTGAAGCACACTTGAAAGTGCAAATTGTGTGGCTATTTCTCCTTCAATCCTCATTTGAAAAAATGAACTCAAAGCCTCTTGAAACCTCGAATTATGAGCAAACCCAGTAATCATTGATGTCCAAGAAACCATGTTTCTCTGTGACATTTTGTCAAACAGTTTGATGGTGTAATCAAGCTCTCCACATTTGGAATACAAATTGAGGAAGTGATTGCTCAGAAAGGTGTTTGGCAAACACCCTCCTCGGATCAGCATAGCATGCAACTGCTTTCCTTTGTTTAACTCTTTGGTTCGTGCATAGGTTTGGATAAGGTGAGCCACTGTTTTGGTGTCACTTAGTTTGTGGCCAAATCCAAAAAGATTCTGAAAGTTAAAATGCCAAATCAGAGAAAAATTATGTGAACACAAAAAAGAAAAATTGAATAAATGGAGAACAAATAGATATACATACACACATACTAAAGTTGTAAGCTAATCCCCCAGAAAAAAAGAGTTATTATGCTGCATTTCTCTGTCATGATTTTATACCTTTCCATTTGTAATAATTAAGAGGGCCGATAGTTTCAGGTGTGAAGTTTTAACAGGAATCATGTCATGTAAAATTGTTTTGATTAGGATATGTATAATAATAAAAATTTATTGCTGTCAAATGATGTCAATTACCCTTGAACACATTTCGCTGGTTTGATGCTTTGTCACATGCTGGGTGAGCGTGTGGAACGTTTTGAACACTTATAGAACATCACTGTTCATTTGTTGACGTGCCTTCTGTTGAAATTCTGATTTCTCGCAACTTTATATTTATGTAATCGATCAATTATGTTATTTTTTTTCCTTTTTTTTCTTTTTTGTTTTCCAACATATCTTCTCCGTTGGAGACAATTTTGTTTGAAACATGATGGGTACTAAATATGAACACCTCTTTCAATGGCAATTTGAACCTTGATTAATTATGTTGTGAGAGATTAGTCCCTTTCACTATGATCTAGATCTTGAAATGTTTGTCTTTAACATAAATGCGAAAAGGGTTAAACCAAATGGTTTGAATCCTTTGAAGCTCCATAAAGATGAACTCTTGGACCCATTTGATTATGAATCTTTTGAGGTGTGATAGAGTGCTCTTAGTTAAATTTTTGTCTATCATTTTTAGCTTATTTGACCTCTTTTGAACTTTTATTTTTCCACTCTAATTCAATTTTTGGCCTAGGCAAGGAAGTGAACTTAATTGTTAATTGTAGTGTATTTTTGGATTTTTGCTCACTTAACATATTTGACTTGTGCAGGGCCTATAGAGTGCTACCAATCTCCGAATGGAGCGTTCTAGGAGTCCCTGGAAAGATAACAAAAAGATCTACAAGTTTGATAGAAATAACCCGAGGCCAATTCTGTCATTTTGAGGGTCATTTTGAGCTTCGAAGTTAGCACCTCTGCACTTGTAATTTTGGGCTGCAAATTTGATTTTCATAATTGTAAATAGTAAATAATTAGATTGTTGGGTTTGTTTATAGCCCATTCTATTTTCAGAAATTAGTCATTAATATATTAGTGACTTTAGTGAAAACTTACAGAACATATTTTTACATTCAATAAAAACAGTTTTTGCTTTTCTTTCTTTTAGTTTTTAGGATCAAACTCTTGTTCTTTATTTTCTCTCATTTGTTCTTTATTGTTCTTCATCTTCTTCATTTTCATCTTGCTATCCTTTTATTTTATTGCACTCATTTCATGGGGCTTTCCTTGGTGATCATCATGGAAGGCCAAATCATTAATCAATCCAAGGATCTAACTCAAGC
>PYAF01005421.1:85874-98580 GCA_007407185.1 Glycine tomentella | reverse complement strand
TGCATGTTTATACATCTTATTTCGCACAAAATATATTTAAGTTAAAATAAATTGCAATTATATATAATGAAAAGTAGCTTCATAACATTTTTCAATCAAATAAAATAATTCCAAAACTTGTCTTTAATTTTATGATTGAATAATTTTTTATTTACAACATATGATGCTTTGAATAAAAAATACATTAAAAATTTAACTAACTCCATAAAATTTTACTCACATGAATATACATTGTGAGAAAGAGACAAAACAACAATATTTTTGTTTGATTTTTTTTTTAAAAAAATAGACTAAAATGTCAGCTTCGAAGAATTTGTCAAAAATGAATTGGAATTTTATGAAAGTGTTCGTAAAGGATTTTTTTTATGAATTTTTTTTAAAAATATAGTTTTAGTCATAAATTAAAAAATGAAATTTAATTGAATGTATTTTTTTATTAATCTTTGAACCGAATTACTGTTAAGTAATTGCATGTTTATGTTTAGTTTACTACACAAATATATGTGCTATTTGTTTATAAAATTTTAAACTTTAATATCATATATGATTGACCCAAAAAAATGTGAGTATGTTTGTTTGATATGGAAAAGAGAAAACCTTAATGTTTGGCTGAAGATGGTTGTACCATCTTTCTCTACACTGTTTACCAATCCTACCATGCAATAACTTTGCAATTTGCGACCATTTCTTCAGCCCAAATTGATTTACGAGTTCCAAAAGTGCACTGCAAACCCATAAATTCAATTTAACTAAATATTTACGATTTTTTCAGCACTAATAAATACTGCAATAAAATGAACAAAAGAAAAATTTTCAATGAATTAAAATCAAACAAATCATATAAAATTTAACAACTAAATTTATTTTTCTTTTTATTATTATTAGAAACACAAAAAATAAAATAAAATGTGACAAAAAAAAGTACATATATATATTATATACAAATCTTTACTAAATCTTTTAGAATCCTAGAATTTAAGATAAAATTGTAATTCTCATTATTAATTCTGGTCACTATTTTATTGCTTTTTCATAATAAAAAGAGAAAAATCAAAGAAAGTCAGAAAATGGAGAATAGGAAATTTTGTGCATAATTAAGTGTATCATATATGCATGTACCTATCTTCTTCTGGCGACCATTGCCCTTTGATTATCTTGTCATTAGCAATGTTGGAATCCTTTTTCATCTTTACTTTCCAATTAATGTCCTGGTGATATTCACTCATCCCCCGTTCATACACATTAGAGAGAGAAAGAGGTGATGGTGATTTGGAAGAACAAGCTTCATATGGATGAATCATGGTGTTTTGTGAAAAATCTAGTATGAGTTTGTCTTTGTGGTGACCATATAAAGCCTCCATTTTGTTGTTGTTTGGTGCTAACGTTACATGGTGGTGATGGTGAATGTTAACAAAGCCACCTAGGAAAGACCCATCACCTAAAGAAGGGGTTGGTATCCCATACATTGGGGTGGTGATGGGATTGGAAGGACTATTCATCGCAAAGGGAGGGTTGTGGGATACCAACCCCTCTATTTTGTTGTTAATTGGTGCTAAAGTTATAGGGTGGTGATGGTGAACGTTAACAAAGCCACTTAAGGAAGACCCATCACCCAAAACAGGGGTTGGTATCCCATACACTGGGGTGGTGGTGGGGTTGAAAGGGCCATTCATCACAAAGGGAGAGTTGTGAGTAGGCCCATTCATGGCATGGTCTTGAAAATGGTGAAAAGTGTTGTTAGGGTGAAACATGGCGGGTGGTGGTGGTGACGGTGGAACGAGAATGGAGTTTTGTGCTGGAAACATTGCTTGAGTTTGTGGCATCAAGCAGGGGTTTCTAGGGAAAAGGCTTGAAAGGTATTGTGGCCTTTGAAAGCTTGAATCAAAATCCATGCTGAAAAGCTTACAACAATTGAGTGAGATATGAATAAGAGAGAGAGAGTGAAAGAGTGAAATTGTTGTATGTGATGTGGGGAATAGGGGGTTCTTATAAGCTATAGTGGACCAACAAAAGGACAAACAGAGTAAGAGAAAATGTCGAAAATAGCCCTTGAATCATAAAATTTCTATGACTTTGATTCATAGTTAGTGTGACTGTTCAGTTTCTACTTTTTGCTATAGTCGGTAAGAAAACAAATTTTTGTTTTCCATTTCTTTTATTTTTTTCTACGAGTAATGAATGATTCATAAACTCGTTTATATTAAATGCATAATTACTTGGTAGGATAACTCTTATTCCAATTTTTTTTAGTAAGAAAGCGGAGTTTTGTTTTCCATTTATTTTATTTTTTTAACGAGTATTGAATGATTCATAAACTCATTCGTATTAAATGCATTATTACATGGTAGGATAACCCTTATTCAAATTACTTTTTAGTAAGAAAGCGGACTTTTGCTTTCCATTTCTTTTATTTTTTTTAAAGAGTAATGGATGATTCATAAACTTATTTATATTAAAATGCATTATTACATGGTAGGATAACCCTTATTCCAATTACTTTTTAGCAAAAGCGGAGTTTTGTTTTCCATTTTTTTTATATTTTTTTAATGAGTAATGAATGATTCATAAGCTCATTTATATTAAATGCATTATTATATTGAAGGATAACCCTTATTCCAATTACTTTTTAGTAAGATAGGGGAGTTTTGTTTTCAATTCATTTTATTTTTTGAGCGAGTAATGAATGATTCATAAACTCATTTATATTAAATGCATTATTACATGGTAGGATATGTAACAATCCGCCTCGTCGCTACTATATCACTACTCTAAATGCTTAATTTCAATTTGAAATGAAAACTCCATTGATTTGATTATGAAAATGAAGTTAAATTTTTTGCGATAATACACTCGCTAGACAACACACAAATACACACACACATATATGAATCAACTAATGAAGAGTTGATAACAAAACACAACTCTCTCCCAAAATATATTCTAAAGTTATCACATCGGCTTGACAACTCCAACAAAAAGAATTCCCTCCAAAGACACTTACTGTTACTCATCTGCTCCCACGAATGAAGGTTCGTGATCATCACAGGTACCAACCACAAGGTACATAATTGCAAGAGTGAGTTTATTATACAAGATCAATAAACACTACATGAAAATGATTAACAAGAAAACAATAATAATAACCACAATCATTCTTAATAGTCCATCAATTCAACATGCCCTCAACAAACAAGTCATCAACTTTTTCCATAATTCAAATCAATTATGCTTAGAATGATGCATGGACTTGACTCAAATGCAATGTTGTACCATTCGTCAGGAAATAGCATAAGCGTGTCCACATGACACTTTCACTTAGGAAAACTAGGAAGCAACTGTCGAGGTCATCCTGTTATGCACAGACAACTTCCCCTATGTTGATCAGCACAAGTCTTAAGGGAGTTCCAAACCGAGTGATATGCCCCCAAATACTAACATTTTTCCTCATGAAAAGTTACAGGTACTTTATTGACAAAGTTTATAATATTTCCATGCAATTATGAAGTATGAAACATGAGAACCATCAATGCACTGACTGTAGATAGTTAAAAATTCTAAGCAATCCCTTTCCCTCTCCAGGGATATCCAACAGGTCACTGCAGCCCCCATGTACATACACAACATACATCTATCATGATGACATCATCAACATCAACATCATCTCATCTTAATGTCATCATCAACATCAACATCGTCTCATCTCAATATCATCATACACACAACAATAATCTCATCTCAATATCATCATCAACATCAACAATAATCTCATATCAATATCATCAACATCACAAGCAATCGTATTCCACATATATATGTATATACATGGAATGTGATTAAAGAGGAGAACTAATATCATCATCAACATCATTCCTGGGATTCACATTCCCCAGGTCTTCAAAGAACACAAATCTCATACAATCATAATCCATAAAACCACGAGACTAATATTTTAGGAAAAATTCTAAATTAAAGAGGAGAACTACGATATACAAGACAAACTCTTATGCCCCATTAAATTTAATAAAGAAGTAAATAGAAGAACAAATATAAAATTTTAGGCAGAGTCTCCTTTGTAATTAAAACTTTTCCCAAAAATTCTAATAATTACAATAACAACATCCTTCACAATTTCATTCATTAATAACAAATGTATCACATCTCATTAGTTAAAAATACAGTTTTTCTTGAAAACCAATATGCAAGGGACAGACATACATCCCTATAATTAGGTTCGTTGACCCCAACTATGGTATCAAAACTTGTAAACAAACAATAAACTCCCCTCACCTATCTATATCTCTCTGTCAGCTCCTTGCAGCGTCGTTTTGAGATCTCTCAGGTTCACGTCCTTTGGTCCAAACACAGAGCTCTATATACCAAATCGAAGACAATTCAGTATAGATTTTGAAGACAAGGTTAATATTAACATTCAGGGTCCAATACCCATTCAGTTTTAAAAGGGACTAAAATTGTGTTTTTGGAGTCTACATCAAAGAGACGTCATTTTGAAATTTCGATCACGCCAATGTGATCGAGGTTTAGTGAAGATCATGAAAACGACATCAATTTTATAAAAAATCAACTTTTACATCTTCTCATTTTCAAAGGAAGTGTAAGAGAATCCAATAAAGGTACCCAAATCACAAAGATACTAAGAGAGACTTAAACTAACTAGGAGAATGCAATGAAATCATGGTTACCTTGAAGAAACCACGAAAGGAGGCTTGAGAGCTTCGTTCTCTAACGAATCCTCGAGGTGGATTTTGAAGATTTTGCTTTAGTTTAAGTGTTGCTCTCTGTGCGGTGGTCTGGTGGCAAGCAACGACGACTCTTGGCGGTCACCGGTGGTCGTAGGTGGTTGATGAGGAGGGTTAGGGCTTTGGGTGCGGGTTTTGGGAAGAGAGAGAAAAATGCATTTTCTCACGTTGATGGACGTATTTTCTCATGTTATTTCAAAATCGCAATGGTCAAAACATGAAGACATGGGTTGCAAACTTACAGTCCAAATTTAAAGGCGATCCAATGGTTAACGAGTTTGAGATTGTAGTTTTACCAAAGCAGGTTTTGACTCAAACTTGAAATCATACATTTCCAATACATATCAATAAAACTTCATATAACCTAATATCCATACCAAGCAGTTGCACAAAGATAATTCACACAACACTTCAACTAATCCAAATTAATCAACTAATCAAATAACACAAAAAATATATCAAACATTTATTTTCAACTATCAAAATTTCAGGGCATTACAGGATAACCCTTATTCCAATTAATTTTTAGTAAGAAAGCGGAGTTTTGTTTTCCATTTCTTTTATTTTTATTAATGAGTAATGAATGATTCATAAAGTAATTTATATTAAATGCATTATTTCATGGTAGGATAACCCTTATTCCAATTATTTTTTATGTGGCACATAATTAAGTTTTATTAAAAAAAATTCATAAATTGAAAATTTCAATTATAAGTTGTGTAAAAATTGGTTTACGATCATATAGACACACAATGCTCTAGGATCATGTAATTTAGTAAATCACATATTATGTTTACATTTTTTATTCTTTGTATCTCTTTCTCAATGTTTCAAATAAAGTTGAGTGTCTACAAATAATTTTTTTGCTAATACATCATCTTTTCTATAGTAAATAATTTTTTTTTTAAAAAAGAAAGGAGTTATGGTAAAATCATTTAGAAGTCTTGTATTTTAAGGATGGTTTTTGGACAATTGGATCTAATTAGGACAATTCATAATTGGAATGGCTCTAAAATTTTCAGGGACTAGATAGAAAAAACGGCTTGATTTTGGTACTAAAGAACTGAAATTTGGGTTTGATAAGTAAAAATTATTAAAGTGGGTAATTATATATATATATATAGTTAAAAATAGAATTTTCTTAAAACTGGGTAAAATTTATATAAATTTTGTTAAATCTAAGAGAATGAAAATTAATGAATAGGAATGATAGTCCTACATGATTTGATAAGATCAACATAGATATTATTTGATAATAAAAATGTGTGAAAAATTACATTATGGAGTACTAGTAATATGAGTGTAGCAGTAAAATTTCATATACTTTTATCATTATTTATCTAATATATATTTAAGTTAATCCATCTATATAAGGACAAGAAGGAAAGACAATGTAGTTTTATTTTCTATTTAAGTGATTTTAATTGAAAGACTATGTTCATTAACTTTGTTATGAGAAACAAAAAAATTACATTATATTTTTTTCTCATTGCTGTGAAATTGAAGTTATTGTTTAATTTCCACCCAATATTCTTATAGGAGTATTTGGGGATTTTATTTTTCTTCAAAATATTAAGTTTCATATATTTTTTATGACTGTAATTATTAATCACTGAACAAGTAAATTTATAAATAAGCTAATATAGAGTAATTTTAATCAAGACTTTTGAGTTTGAATATTTATAAATGCAAGGAAGAGTTTTGTTAATAGTGATTTTATTGGACTTGAATCAAATTAAATAGATGTGCAATATAATGTCTACTTTTTTCTTTTTAATCTTTTAAATTGAGAAAAAAAAAACACTTTCTATGGAAAGTTAGGAGACTTTTTAAGGAAATAAAACAAAAATGTATACGGTGAGATACAAAGTTTCATCATGACTTTCGTAAGAGTGTAACTAACCAGGCTCAATAAAAAAAAAAAGTGTAACTAACCAAGTATATGCCAACAAAAAAGACTTGAAGACATCATAATTAATTTTGAGTCAAGCATGTAACAATATCAATTTTCTCTTTTAGCATCATTTTTGAAAATTAAAACTAAATAAATAATTAGGAAAAACAGGTAACTGACCCTTGAAAAGTTCGCTAATTCTTAACTTATTTAATGTCTCTCTTTTAATTTAATTAAAGTATTTATGGTGAAGTATTTTTTATGAGTAGTATTTATTGTGAAGTCTTTAAATATATTAAAATTAAGTAATGAATTAAATGCTAGAGTTTTAAATGTGAAGAGACATTTAATATAAGAATAAAGAATATAATATAAATTTTTACAGTGTCATTCATACATAATTATACATAATTATATATATGATAAATTTGTTAACTTTTATAATAACTACCTTGTTAGGCATATTAAAACTATTTTTTATTAATTGATGATATAATTTTTTTACACTTGACAATACATATTTACTAAGCTTTTAATATAATATAATATAATATAATATAAATTGTTAACCTTCACACTTTCTTTTGTAAGTTTATCAGGCTTTAGATTTTTATTTAAGAATTTAATTTCAACAAAGAAAGAAAATAATGATGTTTTATTTCATAATAAAGAAATATAACTTTATTATTATATTTATTTTATTGTTGATTATTGTTAGACTTGTTTAGAATAAAAAAATTTAGTATGTATACGGGCTTGGGTCAAATGCTAGGATATGCTTAACCTAGTGTTATAAGGCATTTGCTTCCTACACCAGCGCTTTTTCTCATACACCCAGCATACACAGTGTAATACCGATTTTATCCTTCTCGTAATTCGAAAGGCAACGTAAGGTTACATTACGGATTCGTAATCCGTAAGACTCTTATTCTTATGGATTCGTAATCCGTACGAGTTAAAATTTTTTAAAATGGTTTTTGAAATAACGGTCCAGGCAAGTGTCGAACCCGTGACCTTTGGTTACAAGAATCATGCTCTAACCAACAGAGCTACTAGACCATGCATGTTAAAAAATAATTAAAATTTCTATATATAACATTACAAATTTTAATGTATATTTAATACACACAAATTTACATAATTAATTTTTATCTAATAATATTTTTTTTACATATATAAATTTTTAATGTATATGAACCTCTGATTTTATAAAATTAAAATTTTTAATATATATGAACCTAATATTTTTTATTCAAATCTATAATTTTTAACTAAGTCATGATTTTTATTTTAATTTATTGTTTTCAAAATTCATATATTTTATAATTAAACCATGATTTTATCTAATAATATATTCTTTATCTAATAAAATATACTTTTTTCTAAAATTAATTTCTAAAATTAGATAAAAAAATATATTATCAGATAAAATCATGGTTTAATTATAAAATATATTTTTTATAACAATTAATTTTTAAAAAATATTTTTTATTGGATAAAAAATATATTATTAGATAAAATCATGGTTTAATTATAAAATATATGAATTTTAAGAACAATAAATTAAAATAAGAATCATGACTTAGTTAAAAATTATAGATTTGAATAAAAAATATTAGGTTCATATATATTAAAAATTTTAATTTTATAAAATCAGAGGTTCATATACATTAAAAATTTATATATTTAAAAATAATATTATTAGATAAAAATTAATTATGTAAATTTATGTGTATTAAATATACATTAAAATTTGTAATGTTATATATAACAATTTTAATTGGTTTTTAACATGAATGGTCTAGTAGCTTAGTTGGTCAGAGCACGATTCTCGTAACCAAAGGTCACGGGTTCGACACCTACCTGGACCATTATTTCAAAAACCATTTTAAAAGATTTTAACTCGTACGGATTACCAATCCGTAAGAGCTTTACGGATTACCAATCCAGATTACGAATCCGTACTCTTACGGATTACGAATCCATACTCTTATGGATTACGAATCCGTAAGAGCCTCACAGATTATGAATTCGTAAGATTACTCTTACAGATTATGAATTCTTAAGAATAAGATTCTTACGGATTACGAATCCGTAAGGTAACCTTACGGATTATGAATTATGGATTCATACACCCATTGCCTTTCGGATTACGAGAAGGGTAAAATCGGCATTACACTGTGTATGCTGGGTGTGTGAGAAAAAGCACTGGTGTAGGAAGCAAATGTCGTGTTATAAATGTGAGGGTAGCTACAGACCCAATATCATTTTTTTTGGAGAGGGGGGGAGGGGGAGGGGGAGGGTTTGTGTGCGACCTTTGACGCCAGTTTTTGCAGCAGATGACTCGCATTTTTGGGACAAAATTTGAGGTGTGAGTAAAGGTCAGGTGGTTTCCTGACTGTTCATGGTGTTTTGGGGGTGTTTTGATGTGTTACAGTATGACCAGGGGTATTGTTTGTGTCAAAAAACATGTCTCATTGTTGTATAAGGATGTTTAACAGCGACATAGGTGCCAAGGGGCCTACTACGAAGATTGTTACCACTTCCTCCAAACTCATTGGTATCAAGCTTGATGGGGATGGTGAGAATTATGCGAAATGGAAGTATTTGGTTGAAGTTAGTCTTGGTGGGATAGGTTAGGAAGATCACCTAACAGAAACATGTCCAAATGGGTCAAAAGCAGTGATGTGGATACGGAGGACAAATGGATCTTAACCTTGCTCGTCAATTTTGTTGATCGATGGACTTAGTCTGTTATTATCCATTGTAAATCACTAAACAATGAAGGAATTATAGGATTGTTTTTGAAATTCATCTATGGAAAATTTGATAATTTGAATCGGACTTAGGCTTTTTAGCAAGAAATTTTTTTGCCCCAAACAAGATAAGTGGAAATGGATGGACTGCTTCCTAGAGTTCAAGAAGTACATTGAAGAATTGACTTCTCTCCTCGCTTGCAAATCTATAGAGGAGTGGTGACCCAATAGAAGAAGCTTATAGCTCTAAGTTGGCTTTTTGGTCTTGATTCAAAGTTTGAGGTGGTTCACTTTTAGATATTATCTATTCAACATGTGGATAGTCTTACTGATGTTTTCTCTAGTGTTGTGCGACCCTCTTTTCAAGGCTCCCGCTGAACTTTGGAGGGTGATTCCCTTGATCGCTCTACTCTAACAGTTTAATTAGTAGGTCGTGGTGGTACTAATGGTTGAAGTCGAGGATGTCATGGACATGGTTGAGGTGGAGGTTGTGGTGGACAGGTAACATGTTATGGTTGTAGGGAAGTGGGTCACTAGAAATTGGTGTCCTTATTCCTCACAGAATCAACAGTAATCGCAGTCACAAATTCATGCAGTGTCATAGCCTGACATTTCCATTGAATCAAAGGAAAGATGTATGATGGTTATGAATAATGACTTTTAGATTTCTCAACAGTCATCTTCATGTTACACTCTTCGATGGGTTTAGTGTTCATGTGAAGGGGAGTGAGTGTACTACCCCAATTCCTAATTTACCATTGTCTTCTTTTTGTGCTTGCTTGAATGCCCATGTAACCTTATCTCCATTAGTCAAATAACACTTGTTAAATTGTTTTGTAACCTTTTTTTTTTCTTGATTTTTGTGTATTTCTAGATTTGTAGACCCAGAGGACTATTGGCAGAGGAAAAACATCTATTATATTGTACTTATTGGATGAATGAGTTTCACATGCTTTTGAGGCTTCTACAGTCTCCACGTTTTAGTTTCATTGTTGGCTAGGTCATCCATCTTTAGGAATTCTTAGGAAATTATGTCTACAGTTAGAGTTTGTGTTGAGTATATTTTGTGAGTCTTTGAAATTTTCTAAACATCAATAATGTTTTTTTGCCTCGTTTAAATAAAAAAGCTCATGCTTTCTTTGATATTGTTCATTCTAATGTATGTGGTCCCTGCCTAGTTAATTTAAAGTTTGACTATAAATATTTTTGTTGCTTTTGTTGATGACTTTTCTCGTGCCACATGGTTATATTTGATGAAATCTAGATCTGAATTATTCACCATATTGTCATTTTTGTGCTGAAATTTGTACTCAATTTGATTGTATTGTACATATTCTTCGTAGCAATAATGATAAAGGATACTTTTCTACACATTTCACACTTTCATGAATGAAAATGTCATGTTGAATCAATCTTCTCGTGTACTTACTCCACACCAAAATGGGGTGGCAGAGCGTAAAAATCATTACCATATGGAGATTGCCTAAGCCTTATTATTTGCAATAAAGGTTCCAAAATTGTTTTGGGTGGATGCTGTTGGATATAGGAGGAACTGGAAAGAAGATCAAATCAAGGATGAAGCCCTTTGCTTAAAGGATTTTAGCTTTTTACATGCTATTCAATTGAAGACATTTTTAATTTGTTAAGTTGTTCAAGAGGCTTATCTTGTGATCCTAGCATTTGCATAAACATAATCATAAACATGCATACATGATTTAAGAAAAGCATAAAAGGTTACATTTTTCCTTTTAGAAAGAAATTCTCATGATTTAAGTTTTGGAAAATGCATTTGTGCACTGCTTTAATCGATTACTAGCTTGTGTAATCTATTACAAAACCATGAAGAACACTTTAATCGATTACAAGCAAATCGTAATCGATTACACAACACAAAAAACATAAAACATGCATGATTGCCTTAATCGATTACCACTCAATCATAATCGATTACACAGGCTTATTTCAATTCTGAGACTAATTGCCTTAATTGATTACCACTCAATCGTAATCAATTACACGAGCTTATTTCAATTCTGAACTGACTGCCTTAATCGATTATAGGTCTTTTTAATCGATTACTTTGTTCATAAATCTTTTCCAGATTGTGCTAAGAACACTTTAGTCGATTATTTTGTGTATTAATCGATTACATTGGTTAAAATAATCGATTACATGTAGTTAAATCTGTTTTCTATAAAAAGCTGTTGGGTCTGAACATTTGCAACAATCTAGTGAAATTGATTTTATGAATTACTCGTTACTCCCAAAGCTTTCAAAGTTTGAGAAAAAGATTTTCTAAGTCTTCATACATCTTGTTTCAAAACCCAAGAACTCATGCTTCATTGATGATATTGTTTTGAACAAGATTCTTCAAGAGTTTTTCAAGAGAGCTGCTTTTCATCATTAGCACTCATTCAATCTGAACTTGCTTGGTAAAATTCATTCATTCATTCATCCTCTAAGGATCTTAAGGTTGTACCTCTCTTGAACTCTTAATGTGAATTGACTTGTTTCTTTTGATTCTTGTAAGTATTAAGATCAAAGAGTTTCTTTAGAGCTTTTTCTAGAGTAGTGCTTTCTAGAGGAAAGAACAAGGTAGTGTTCTCTAGTTCTTTGTGATTAGAAGTTTAATAGGATTTTAGATTTCAGTTTCTTTATCTAGGTTTGATAAAGGTAATCACTTGTAAAGCTTGTAAAGAACAAATTTTGATTTAGTGGAACTCTAATCAGGTTTGGTTAGAAGACACTGGATGTAGCTTCTCTTTTGAGGGGTGAACTAGTATAAATTTGGTGTTCTCTTGATTCTAATTCTTGCTATCTTAAACTTGCTTATCTTGTGGTTAATCTCTTTCAAGATCAACTGAAATATTTTCTGCAATTGCTTGAAGTGTAGGGTGGTTGATTGAAAGTATCTGTTTTAACAAGGGAAAACTTGGGATACGATCTCTACTCCGCTACTAGTTTTTAAAATCCCTGTTTTAACCAATTCACCCTCCTCTTGGTTAATTGTGTGTGTTCATCTTTGTTTTCAGATGCAACCTTTACTACCACATATTTAATTAATTGCATGTCATATTTTGTATTGAATGTAGTGCCTCACTTGATGAGTCACTATTTATTACTATTTACTCATCTTTCTATACTCATTTTAATCCCTAGTTGTGTTTAAATATCTATATTTTGCACTGTTTCTCATTTGGGATTTAATTAGACCGATAATTCGGATTTTAATTAATTTGGATTATTTTAAGTTTAATTATTCTAATTTTTATTTTCAGGGCAGTTTAACAATTAATTGG
>PYAF01005421.1:71403-85774 GCA_007407185.1 Glycine tomentella | reverse complement strand
ACTTGCCCTAACGAGGTTCACGTTTGCTTAATTCGTGAAAGGACGTTTTAGATTAATCTTCGCTTAGTCGATTGATCTGGACTATTGAGGATTAAGTCAGAATAATTTATCTTTTGTGAACCGAGGATATTAGAGGCGCAATCTGTTCTAAGGTTGACCTGTTTTTAATCATCTGCAATTAATTTCGTGTTTTTGTTTAATTTAGTTTTCGATTCTGTTTTTAGATTTTCGCATTCTGCCACAACAACCCCCCAACACGTTTTCAATCCTTAAACATTGACAATTGATCCTTGAGAGACGACCTAGGAGTCAACTTCCTAGTACTACATTTAAAATCAATTTAATTTGGTTGCGTACGGCTGCGATCACTCACTCTATTCTCTTCCCCTCATAATCTTTTTCCCCCTTATGATGTGATCCTTGCTAGTAGTCATATTGTTTTTATGGATTGTCCTTACGTTGGTTATCTTGGAATAAGAAATAATTGATATAAAAGAAGAGGAAACAAAAAAAGAAGGTGAGAACAGTGCAAAGTATTAAACAACCATATCAATGGCACGAAAACAAAGTGAACAAGTAATCCAAATAATGAAGAAAAATATAAAAGATGGATAGACGAAGAAAAGAAAGAAAGGCACCACACTCTACGAGAGTGATGAGCCAAGCGAGGAATCACCACAAAGGTATGGAAATCTTTGATAAGATTCAAAGGAGGTTCTAATCTAAGAACCAAAAAAGAGTAGTCAATGCTCTACTCACACTCACAATGGAGTAAACCTCAAATATTATTCAACTCTCAATATGATAGGAATTACATCCCTATTTATAGAATATGTAGACAACACACATCTCCTAATAAGGTTAGTTGCTAGCCCAAACTTTAAGAAACATGAGCAAAAAGCTCAAACAAGCTTAAGGCCCGAATTACAACTTAAGCAAAAACAAGCTTATTCTAGAATTAAAATTGGTGCTCCTAATTAGCATGAAATCAACCCATTTATTACAATTAAAATTGGTACGAAAAGTTAAATAAAATAAAATAAAAATTACGTTGCAGACCCATGCTGGTACATTATTAACTTGACCTTCTTCCACTTGAATCAAGTGCACCATCATGGACTATCTTCTCTCATTTTAGGCTTAACCCTTAAATTCTGCTTTGGTCTCTTTAATCTTGCTTTCATTGGTATTCCTAGCCCAACCATAGGGTTGTACCTTTGAGCTCTTCCTTTCTCAAGTTCTTTTATCCCAGTTGAGAGATCTTTCTTCTCACTGAAATACAACAAAGCACACTAAAAAGGAGGTTGAATAGTATGTTAGTCAAAATATAAGACCTTTTCACAATGGAAGATGTTATAATAAACAAGTTTATAAAAACCTTCATCCAGTGACAAAAGGTGGACTATCGTCTAATGAGGTGAACCTTGTGTACGGAGTTTGGCAGTAATGGACAATAAAATACTTTAATAAGCTAATGAAGAACAGTAAAAATACTTCATTTTATACTGGTTTACTCAGCCTAAGCTATGTTCAATTTTCCTTTACCAACTAGTAAGGGGTTCCACTAATCAACCTTGATTACAACAAGTATTCTGAAGGTCACTTTTGAAACAATCCTTAGACTCCCCCTGAATCTAAGAACACCCAAGTATTGTTTTGTGACTAAGCCACTCTTGGCTTTCACAAACAAAAAATTGATATAAAATCATAGATTCTTTACAGCACTCATAGAGTGGTTTTACAATAAGGTTCTTATCTCTTACTAATACTTTGTATTCTATAAAGGAAGGACTCTCTTAAGCTCAGTGTGTTTCATAACAAGTGCTTTTCTTTTGTCTCATTTCTTGTTTCACGACTCTTTCCTTTCTTTGTATGTTCATCAACTTTCTTCAATCTTTGATATCGTATTTATAGGTAAAGAGACGCTTGTAATTTTGGAGAGTATCTTCAGAAGTGAATGTTGTGGTCGTTGTGCAAATTGATCTTGTTTCCTGAATTAAGCAAATACTGCGTGTTTCTATCTGATAAGATCAGAACCTTCTATATCTATCATTCATAACTCAATATGACCATTAAACATATAAAAGGAAATAAAATATAGTTTAGCAAATGTGTTCCTTTTAAACATAATCATATAAATTGGAATAAATTGATAAGTCAAATAAGTTGTGTAAAATATAGGAACACTTCACACTTAACCAAGAGGGGGGGTGAATTGGTTAGGCTTGGTAAATTTAAAAATTTATTGATCAAAAATAGAGTTTTTCCCTTTGTGGATCTTTATCATATTAGAAACAAAGAAATTTTATCCAAAGATGAACCCAAAAGATGTAATGCTTCAAGAACCAAGAAGTAAATCAGAATTCACAAAGAAGATAATCAAATATGCAGAAAAAAATAAAGAACACAACAATTATACTGGTTCACTTCAAAAACTATGAAGCTACATCCAGTTTTCTTCTACTCAACACTATAGTAGAGTTCCACTATTGTAAATTTTAGTTCTTACAAGATTATTACAAGTCTCTCTTTATCAGTCCTAGATAAAGTTCAGAGATCTAAAACCCTATTAGATCCTTAGAGACTAAACCCAGTTGAGAACACTACCCAACAACACTTAGAGAAACTCTATCTCCAAAATTCAAGCAAAAACCACTTACAATAGAAAATCAAATACAAGATTCAACGGAGAATTACAAACACAAAGAGTAAGGAAAGAAAGCACATGATGATCCAAAAGATAATATGCATAAGAATGAATATACCAGGTTGAATGCAAGCACTAAATCCAGAACAAGCCTTTCCTTAAACTTTGACAAGAAAATCTTGCTTCACTTTTAATCATAAAGACCCATATTGGTGTTGATGGAAGCAAGAACTTAAGAACCCAGAAAAAAACACTTTGTGAAAGCTTAGAATGCCTTTAGAATGCTCAGAATTCAAAAAACTCAAGTTATGTAAAAAGCTGAGTAAGGATTCAATTTATAGAAAGATTTGTAACCGTCCGTAATCGATTAAATGTGCTCCTGTAATCTATTATTTCGCATATGTAATCGATTACACACGCTCCTATAATCGATTAAAATGTTCAAAAACATTCTGGGCAGCACTAACGAGCAATTTAATCGTCCCGACGTGTAATTGATTACTCCAGACAATATGGCAAAAATGTCGAGCCGACGGGGTCAGGTACCAGTAGTGACATTGGCAAAGGGGGAGGGGGGAGCTGGACACTATCCTTGGTTAGGAAATCAAAAGACTCGGGAAACTACTTAGAGTAGCGACAAGGATTTCTTCGAACAACCAGGTCTCACCTAGTCAGAAGAGAAGATAGGATCTTTGAACGAAAGAGCATCGACTGCCGTCTAGGGAAAGCCAGCCCTTTTCCACTATACGAAAGGAACGAAAGCTTAAAGCAACTGTGGTAAGGAATTGGATTGAGAAGCTACCTTTTCAATCAATCTCCGGCCGCTCAGTGCTGCTATTGGTGTGAGGTCACCTGCCTCTGAAGCTGGAATGCCTTTCTTTTATAGAGGAGGCTACCCAAGGAATATGCGACTTTTTGTTCTGCCAAGGTCTAATCGTTCTGACGTAGTCTAAGTCTTCTAGGGGAATGCCGACCCCGACTAGGAGTGGAGTAGCCAGGAAGAGGCACCAAGGAGGTTCTGAAAGAACAAAAGCTGAGAACGGCTTATCGAGCATTTGACAAACTCACACCATCCATTTCAAATAGGACTTGTCCCGTGGACACACGAGCAATCCAACCCGTAGGATCAGATCTTGGCTTCCTCCTCCTCCACTGGATCGAGTTCACTTACACTTTAAAATGAGTTTTGTACTAAGTAATCGATTACAATAATTGGTAATCGATTATACCAGGCATTCTGTAAAACATGTTTGTACTATGTAATCGATTACAATGTATGGTAATCGATTAAGACAATCACTATGCAAAACATGTAATGGACTAAGTAATCGATTACAATAAATAGTAATCGATTATACCAGCGTGGTGCTATTTTCTGCATGAGTAATGTAATCTATTACGGCTTAGTAGTAATCGATTAGGAAGGTTGTAAAGGCAAATTATTTCCATTCTAAGTTATAATAATCGATTAATCCGATAGTGTAATCGATTAAACTGTTCTTGATAATTTTCCAGAAAGCTTCAAGAACAAAATAATCGATTCTTTTCTTGTTTTAATCGATTAAAGCAGTGCAATGTTATTTTTCCAAAAACACTTAGCTTATTTCATGATTTAAAACAATTACTTAATGCCTTTGTTATTTAAACCTAAATGCTTATGAATGGTATGAATGCAATGACTTGGATCATCAGAAACTTCTTTCCTTTTACACTTAATCACAAGCTTTTCTTTAAATATTCAAACCATGTTGAAAGCCAAAAACATTTCCAAGTCTTCAATCCTCTTTATGCTTCAAGTAACTCCCCCTCAAATCAACAAGTTGTTTATTCCACTAATTGTATGTATGGACTTGACGAGTACTTCATGCTTCCAGTAAATTATCTAGTATTGGATAGGCCTTTCCTGGTGTTGCTTCCAATAATCAATCCTGTTGACTTGCATGCAGAAAAGTGGTTAACAAAAATTTATATCCTTTCTTTTCATCAAAACCTTAAGAGATGTCTGGGTTGTCCAGTGTCTAACAATCTCCCCCTTTTTGATGATGACAAACCATATAAATTTTGAGCAGTGAATATAGAAATTATATATCAGACTAATTGTAGTATGAATGACAACACATCAGAATTCTATGTTTGGTAATTTCAGCTCCCCCTAAGTCTAATATGTATGTGCATAAGTGGATGTAGCTGTAGACACAAATATATTTCAAAACACCTTATTTTATTGATTGACGGGTGTTTACATAAAAAATTTCTTTCATAAACTTATCCCATTTTTTCATTAGCAAAAAAACAATGGGTTGGAAGGTTAAAGAATTAATGAAGGGCATTATTGTTGATCTTGAGTTGGGGGTGTTGGTGGATGGTTTGGTGGTGGTGGAATGTCAGAGTGAGTAGGTAGTGGTGAAAGTGTTTGGGGAATGGCTGTTTGTGATTGAGGGTCAAGGCCAAGGGTTTGGGTTTATGTAGGGGTTGGAAGAGTGGGTGGAACACTTACTGGTGGTTGAGGTTGGGTAGGTGGAAGTGGTATAGGGGTAGTAGCAGTAGCATTGAATTAGCACATGTGGGCTTATTGTAGATTTAGAATGAGAGATTCACAAGGACTACTGAATTGAGTATGTAACGACCCGCCTCGTCGCTACGATATCACTAACTCTAATCGTGTGAATTTTCAAATTTTTAATGAAAACTCATTAATTTGATTATGAAAATGATAATAAATTGTTCGCGATAATACCACTATCATACACATGATACAATTACATAATTGAATATGTACACACATACATACACACGCACACACACATATAGAATTAGAGCATATCATTCACATATCAGTACTTAATTCAATTTTACATGTAATTACACTCGGGATCTTACATATCTAACAAAATAATTTAAGGAACTATCAAAGAAAGGGTTGATTAACAAAACACAATTCTTTCTCAAAAAGAACTCCAACATCATCATGTCGGCTTGGCGGCTTCAACCAAAAAGAATCTCCTCCAGAGTCACCTAATGCTGCTCATCTGCTCACACAAACGAAGGTTCGCGATCATCACAGGTACCAACCACACGGTACAACAAATGCAAGGGTGAGTTTATTATATAAAACCAACAAGCATCAGATAACAACAATTGGAAAGGAACAACAGTAACAACCAAAATTATTACCAGAATTCCATCAGTCCAATACACACTCGACAAACCAATCATTCAATTCATATCACAAATCAAACAATCATGATCGGAATGATGCATGCTCCTGATTTCACTCTCACCATGCAATGTGGTACCATATCTAGGGAAATAGCCTTTCACAGGAAAATGATTCATCGCCTATCAGGGTCACCCTGTCGTGCGTTAGCCACTCCCCCCCCACGGTGATCAACTAGTGGTGCATGAGAATTCCAAACCTAATGGCCCCTTTAGTACCTACGTTTTTAGCCCATAGAAACCCACAGGTACGTGCATGCCTTCATTCTATTTACATCAATGCAATATGAAGTATGAAACATGAGCATCATCAATGCATGACCATGGCTAGGAACAAATCCTTCCCCGCAAGGATAACCAGTCATGCATCCCTATGTACATACATAGCACACCAATATGGGCTCACCGATGCACTAACCATGGTTAGGAACAAATCCTTCCCCGCACG
Organism: Glycine tomentella; assembly: GCA_007407185.1. NCBI lineage: Eukaryota > Viridiplantae > Streptophyta > Magnoliopsida > Fabales > Fabaceae > Glycine > Glycine tomentella. The sequence goes on along the minus strand of PYAF01005421.1, from coordinate 79,463 downwards.
GATAACCAACCGGTCACTGCATCCCACATGTACATACACAACATACAATCATGGGCTCCATTAATGCATGAACTAGCTAGGAACAAATTCTTCCCTGCAAGGATAACCAGTCATGCACTCCCATGGGTATCCATGTATATCCACATCAACATTATCTCTCATCAATGTCATTATCAACATCAACATCATTCCATCTCAACATTATCATCATCATAAAATATCAACAACATCCCATTTCAACATTATCACCCACATCAACATTGTTTCTGAAAACAATAGGAATATACACAATAACCAAGAGGGAGCGAATTGGTTTAAACTAGGCCTTTTTAAAATACTTTAGAAAATCAGAGTTGAAGATCTTAATCATAATTAAAATAAGAATACCTCAAATCAATCAAACCACTCAATCCAAGAAAACAATTACAAAAACTTAACTTGTTAAGTAATAAAGATTTCACCAAGAACCTCAGATCAAGATAAGAATAAGAGATTAAAGAAAAAAGATCAACACAAGAATTTATACTGGTTCACTTCTCAAGAGAAGTTACATGCAGTTCTTCTAATCAACACTAGATTAGAGTTCCACCATTAAAAAATTTCAGTTCTTACAAGCTTTACAACAATCACTCTTTATCAAACCTAGATAAAGAACAGAAATCTAAAACACTATTAGAATCCTAGTGATCAAGACATAGAAAACCCTTCTCTATTCTTTTCCTCTAGAGAAACTCACTCTAGAAAAAGCTTCAAGAATCATTTGTAATAGTTACAAATAATCAAAACTATAGAAACAAATTTACAACAAGAGTTAATGGAGAGAAACAACCTGATGATCCAATGAATATGAATGAATATAATTTACCAATGTTGAAATGAAAAAACAAGTTTCAGAACTTTCTCTCCAAAAGCTTCTTTGAAAATTTTGCCCAAGAAATCTTTCAATACACCATGAAGATTTAAAAGTGTGGAACAAGAACATTCTAACTCAAAGGAACTTTTCTCACTTTCAGAAGGCTTATGAAAACTTTGAAAATTTCGAAGTCAAGGGTTGTAAGTTTCAGAAAAACTCACAAACTATTTATAACCAACTTTTGTAACTGAATGTAATCGATTAAATCACCAAAGAAATCGATTAAATTAACTCATGTAATCGATTAATATTCCAAATAATCGATTAAAGTGTTCTTGACGCAAATTGGAAAAGATTTAAGAACAAAGTAATCGATTAAAACGAGTTGTAATCGATTAAACCAATCAGCCTTGGTTTCGAAATAAGTTTCAGTCATGCATTGTTTTGATTTAAGGCTATGTAATCGATTACAATTGATTGCTAATCGATTAAAGCATTCATACATGCTTTGTGTTTTATGTTGTGTAATCGATTAAAGTGTTCTTCATGGCTTTTTAATAAATTACACAAGTTGGTAATCAATAAAGCAATGACATTTTGTTTTTCCAAAAACTTAACCATGAGAAATTCGTTTCTTTTGTAAACATGAACAACTTTATGCTTTAGTAAAATCATGTATGCATGTTAATGATCATGTTCATGCAATGCAAGGATCATAAGATTAGCCTCTCAAACACTTAACAAATTACAAATGCCTTGGTATGTGAAAAGCTAAAATCTTTCTTCAAAGGCATATGCTTCATCCTTGACTTGATCTTCTTCCAGCTCCCCCTATATCCAACAATCTCCCCCTTTTTGGCTTTGAACATGCCAATTATCAATTGAACATTTGTTAGCCTTTAAGTGCTTTGAGGAATGAATAATATGAGGCTTATACTTGATAACCTGAAATCAAATCAGCCTTTTTCCAAAAGCAAGTGTTAAGTAAAGTGTCAAGTAAACTTGCATAGTCTTGCATAAACATAAATAATTTCTTAAATTACTCCCCTTGAGGTCCAGAGTAATAAAACAAAGCAAAAGACAACAAGATAGATCATAGCATATGTTCATTTTATTTCTCCCCCTACTTGGCTTGTCAAAGACAAAAATATCATTATAAAGATTATAAGTAAGGAGAAAAAGAAACATAAACTGGGATTTTTATTCAACGGAAGGGAAAAGTGCAGTACATTAATCATAACAAAACATAACAGAACATCTTTAACAAAACATTTCCTTTACTTCAACTTTGGTAACTACTTTTGGAAGAGAAAAGTTGATTGGGGTGGATCCAAAGCTGGTAGTGTGGATGATGACAATAGTTGCGTCTTTAGATTTGGCTTCATGTGAGGTTGATTCAGTTGGAGCCTTATCTGCCTTATTTTGTGGTTTCTCAACAACTATAACTGGATTGGACTCAACCATGTTGGATGCTTCAGCAATTGTAGTAGTTGGTTTGGAAACCACCTTGATGGGTCTTGTCTTTTCATCTTCTGTTTCAGCTTTCCTCTTGATAGCAACTGTGTGTCTGGCTTCTGCATCAACTTTCTGTTTGGCTTCTTTTTCCAGCTGAATTTTCCAAGTCACCTCATATTTAGCTCTGTTAGCCTTTTGCAGTCGATGAAGATGTTGGACGCGAGGTTCTAACATTTCCACTATTGTCTTTTGGATGTCAAGGACATGATGACAGAAGATAGTGGTAGCTTCAATAGGCACACTATGAAGTTGAGCTCTAGATTCTTCATGAAGCAAGCATTTGCATCATCAAAGTGGCAAACTTTGTTTGGATGCAATACTTGAATGGAATCCCTTTGTTGGGAAGCAAGCACATGTGCAGAGTTGGAAGAGCTAGCTCCCTTGGTATTATACCACATCGTCTAATTCGACGAGGTCTTAACATCATCAACATCAAGCTTCCTGATGAGCCTTTGACCTTGGAATAGAGTCTTCTAGTCGCAGGAGTAGTTGACCAACCGTGTCTTCTATTTTTTGTTGGGCATGTCTTCATTGAAGTAGAGCTTGAAGCCCTTCCTTTTCCCTTCTTCACAGATGGACAGTCTTTGATGTATGGCTGGATGTAGCTATGATGTATAGCTGAACCCATAGCCAATAGTTTTCCCAAATCTACCTTGCAATGAAACTCAATCTTCAAGCAAACTTCAAGAACTCTGAATTCTGCACTTTCACAAGAATTTGGGGCTGTTTTTAAGCTTTTTAATTCAGCAATGGAAGATGGAAGAAAGGTTATGGATGAAGATGGATGGCACCACGGAAAAGCTTTCCAATAAGCCTAGGAAGAATCACCATGATAGCATTGAGAAGCCATTGATAAGACTCAAGAAGTTCTTACACAAGAACAAAAGAGAAACTCTCACAACAATTTTCAGAATTGTATTAATAAACCAAAAGTTAGTTACAATCAATTTTGGCACCTTATAAAAGCCATGAATTTACAAGCTAAATGTCACTAAATGTAAGGAAAATGAAAATTGAAATGAAGACCAAATGAAGCTTGAAGTGCAAGCTTCCCTAAAGTTACTCTTGGCTACTCAGCATGCTCAGTGCAGTTTCAACGTTGAAGTAATCGATTAATTTGCACTTGTAATCGATTAATTCACACTTGTAATCGATTAATTCGCATTTGTAATTGATTAAAACAGAGTTATTTACAATTTTCAGGCTCATGTAATCTATTACAGATGTCTCGTAGTCGATTAAAACAGACAAGTCTTGTTTCTATGTGAAACTGAATTGCTGGTAATCGATTACAGGAATCTGGTAATCGATTACAGGTATCAGAAACTATTTACAAAATGCCTATGTAATCTATTACAGGAATCTGGTAATCTATTAAAATAGACAACACTTTTTTTGTGTTTGCACTAAATTGGTGTGCTTCTTCATGCTTTTCCAAGAGATACAAGTTAGCTTGGATGTGGTCTTGAAGTGCTTGAGTCTTAGCTCTTGTCATTGGTCTTTTAAAGCTCACCAAAGGAAGTGCTTCAAGCTTTCCTTCTAGACCATTAGCTTGCCTTGGACCTCCATCACCCCCTTCTTCTTGAGAGAAACTTGCCCTCAAGTTTTCTTCCTCACTTGTACCTACATCATACAATGAAAGATCACAAACATTGAAAGTATTACTCACACCATACTCACTAGGCAACTCAAGTTTGTAAGCATTGTTGTTGATCCCCTCTAAAATCTTGAAAGGTCCATCTCCTCTAGGTTGGAGTTTGGATTTCCTTTCATGAGGAAATCTATCATTCCTTAAAATCTTAATAAGACTCAAGAAGTTCTTACACAAGTACAAGAGAAAACTCTCAAAACAATTTTTAGAATTGTATTAATGAACCAAAAGTTAGTTACAATCAGTTTTGGAACCTTATAAAAGCCACGAAATTACAAGCTAAATGTCACTAAATGTAAAGAAAATGCAAATTGAAATGAAGCCCAAATGAAGCTTGAAGTGCAAGCTTCCCTAAAGTGACCCTTGGCTGCTCAACATGCGCAATGCAGTTTCAACGTTGAAGTAATCGATTAATTTGCACTTGTAATTGATTAATTCACACTTTTAATCAATTAAAACAGAGTTATTTATAATTTTCAGGCTCATGTAATCGATTACAGATGTCTCGTAATCGATTAAAACAGACAAGTCTTGTTTCTGTGTGAAATTGAAATGCTGGTGATCGATTACAGGAATCTAGTAATCAATTACAGGTATCAGAAACTATTTACAAAATGCCCATGTAATCTATTACAGGAATCTGGTAATCTACTAAAACAGACAACAGTTCTTTTGTGTTTGCACTGAGTTGGTGTGTTTCTTCATGCTTTTGCAAGAGATACAAGTTAGCTTGGATGTGGTCTTGAAGTGCTTGAGTCCTAGCTCTTGTCATTGGTTCTTTAAAGCTCACCAAAGGAAGTGCTTCAAGCTCTCCTTCTAGATCTTTAGCTTGCCTTAGACCTCCGTCAGTCTTCGACAAACTCTATCAGACACCATCATGATGTTAGTGCATCTGCTGATGTGGAGTTCAAGGGAATAAACAGTTGCCTGGTTTGGTACATACATCTTCTTTAAGATGCCTATTATCATATCAAGATCTTGTTTGGAGGGTCTTAGGCAGGAAGAATGGGAAGGAATGAATTTGGTGCGACGAGTCCATATTTGCACCTCCTTAGACCATAATGTTTAGGGAGTGGGTTCTCCTTCGAGGGGTCCATGCTGATGACTACTGCAGGAAGAGTGAGCTTTAGTGATTTGTCAAATATATCATTGAAAGTGATTGATTGTTTCTGCTTCTGCTCAGCTGGCACAAGAGATGGACGAGTGGTTCTAGTGGTACCATTTGGCATCCACTGAGGAATCATCCTTACCAGATTGGGAATACATGTTGATTTGAGGGGGAGTTGCTTGAAGCACAAAGACAATTGATTCAAGAAAGGATTGTTTTGAACTTTCAACATGCCCTTGAAGCATTGAAGAAAAGCTTGTGATCAAATGTAAAAGGAAGGAAGTTTTCTGATGATCCAACCATTGCATTCATATCATTCATAAGTTTGAAAAATATAAATCACAAGGCATTGATAAATTGCTTTAAGTTTTTGAAATAAACTAAGTGTTTTTAGAAAAATAGCATATCATTGGTTTAATCGATTATGACAGGCAAATAATCGATTATTTTGTTCTTGGTATTTTCTGGAAATTTTTCAAAAACAGTTTAATCGATTACGTTATCAGAATAATCAATTATTTGATCTTAGATCACATATAATCTGCCTTAGTGACAGTTTTAATCGATTACCACCAAGCCGTAATCGATTACATAAGTCAAATAGAAAGTACCATATCTCTGGTTTAATCGATTACCAATTATTGTAATCGATTATGTAGTTCAAAACATATTTTGCATACTTCGGGTTTAATCGATTACGCGTCGGAATAATCGATTAATTTGTTCTTTATAGTTACCCAGAATCATTATGAACGGTTTAATCGATTACATGAGCGTATGTAATCGATTACAAATGCAAAATAATCGATTACTGGAGCGTTTTTAATCGATTACTGACGGTTAGAAATATCACTATAAATAGAACCCATGCTCAGCTGTTTTCCTAACTTGAGTAATTTGTATTCTGAGCATTCTAAGGCTTTCTAAACATTCTCTAAGTGATATTTCTGGGTTCATTGAGTTCTTGCTTCCATAAAACTCTTATGGGTCTTTAAGGGATGAGTGAAGCAAGATTTTCTCTTTTAAAAGTTTAAGGAAAGTTATGTTCTGAGTTTGTATTCTGCATTCAACCTGGTGAAATCATTCTTATGCATATCATTCTTTGGATCATCAGGTGACTTCTTTACTTATCCTTTGAAGTTGTAATTCTCTTTTGAATTTTGTGTTGGTTTGTCTATTGTAAATGAGTTTCTTGCTTGTAATCTAGAGATAGTGTTTCTCTAGGGGATTTGCTGAGTAGTGTTCTCAGTAGGGTTGTCTCTAAGAATCTAATAGTGTTTTAGATTTTTGAACTTTATCTTGGGTTGATAAAGAGAGGCTTGTAATAACTTGTAAGGACTGAAATTTACAATAGTGGAACTCTACTCTAGTGTTGAGTAGAAGAAAACTGGATGTAGCTTCATAGTGTTTGAAGTGAACCAGTATAAATCTCTATGTGTTGTTTTAATTCTGCTTGTTTAGTTAACTTTATCTTTCTTGTTTGTGAATTCTTGTTATCTACAAATTTTTGAAGCATTACATCTCTTGGGTTTAACTTTGGACTGAATAAGGGTTCTTGGTTACAAAAGTGATAAAGATCCAAAAGGGAAAAACTATGATTTTGATCAATAAATTTTTAAATTACCAAGAGTAACCAATTCACCCCCCCTCTTGGTTAAGTGTGAAGTGTTCCCATATTTTACAATACACTGGTCTCATCCAAGATTGGGTATCTAGAGCCACTATGGCATCTGGGGGCAAAGTCGCATATTCAGCAAATGAAGTATAGACATACTTATACCACGTCCATTGAGGTGGAGTTGCTACCTCATGTTGTCTGTGGATGGGTTCCATATGTGGTCTTTGGATGATCTCACTCTAAGAGAAGTGATTCTATTAATTCCTTGTGAGGAAGGTAACTAGAAACTTCATGTGAGTAATCTTTTTTTTGGTTTGTTGGACCCAAGGTCTCCAGCTTCTTCTCTGTGTGGATCCAAGCAATGGAAACTTGGATGTGTTGATTGGAGAGATAGCCTTCTTGGTTTGTACTGGTGGTGGACTAGATTGTTATGGAGTGGGAGTTTGAGTTGCCTCACTATTAAATGAGCTAGAGCTATTGGAGGATGGAATCTTGATGGGTTCTTTTGGGATTAAGTACTATTGTCTCCCTCTTCTTTGGAAATGAGGAAGGGATGATTGGATGATTAGATGAGTAGGCCTCTACCTCTTTTGGACAACAGGTTCTTCTTGTTCTGCTTTTGCTTCCTTGGGATTATCAGAGGGCCCTTATCTTTTGTTTCACTTAAATCCCTCAACTTTTGAGCTTTATAGTCTGCTCAGTTATTTGTCTCTGACTTATTCTTTTTGAAGTGGTCTGTAGATGAGTCCTTTGATATTGGATTGGACGAGAAGGTCTAGACTCCTCATGCTTTTTCTTAGTTCGTTTCTCCTTGGAGACGATTTCTTCTTCTTCTTCCTCTTCCTCCTCTTCCTCTTCTTCTTCTTCTTCTTCTTCCTCTTCTTCTTCTTCTTCTTCCTCTTCTTCTTCCTCTTCTCTTCTTCTTCCTCTTCTTCCTCTTCTTCTTCTTCTTCTTCCTCTTCTTCTTCTTCTTCTTCTTCTTCTTCTTCTTCTTCTTCTTCTTCTTCTTCTTCTTCTTCTTCTTCTTCTTCTTCTTCTTGAGAAGGTCTAGACTCCTCATGCTTTTTCTTAGTTCGTTTCTCATTAGAGACGATCTCTTCTTTTTCTTCTTCTTCTTCTTGTTCTTCTTCTCTTCTTGTTCTTGTTGTTCTTCTTCTTCTTGAGAAGGTCTAGACTCCTCATGCTTTTTCTTAGTTCGTTTCTCCTTGGAGACGATCTCTTCTTCTTCTTCTTCTTCTTCTTCCTCTTCCTCTTCTTCTTCTTCCTCTTCTTCTTTTTCTTCCTCTTCTTCTTTTTCTTCCTCTTCTTCTTCTTC
>PYAF01005421.1:50588-61430 GCA_007407185.1 Glycine tomentella | reverse complement strand
ATACTCCAGAATTTGTTTTCTTCTTTCTTTGGCCTTTATTCTCCTCTTTTGTCCTGAAATTGCATAATTGATATTGAAATAAGATAAAATAAAATAATATTAATAAACTAACCAAAACTAAACTAAATCCTAATTATTTAATCAAAACATAAGCTAAAACTATTCTAAAAATAAGATGTGTTTGCAACACATCAATCACTCTTGGATTTCAAAAACAAAGTCCAAGTGAATCTAGAGAAATCATCTACAATAACCAATCCATAGTAATTGCCCCCCATACTCACAGTTCTTGAAGGACCAAATAGATCTATGTGCAAAAGTTCAAGTGGTCTAGAGGTGGAAATAATATTTTTACTTTGAAAAGATGTTTTGGTTTGTTTCCCCTTTTGACATGCATCACATAGTTTGTCCTTCTCAAATTTGAGTTTTGGTAGGCCAATGACTAAGTCCCTTTTTATGAGCTTATTCATATGATGCATATTGATATGACTAGCTCTCCTATGCCACAGCCATGTTTCATCTATTTTACACATCAAGCATGTGGTTTTGTGAAATAATGCATGGTCTATAGAAAGCAAGTAAACATTACCTTTCCTTTTGCCAATGTAAATTACCTCTTCACTCTTACCATCACAAATTAAACAACAATCTTGATTGAAGGAGATTTTATAACCTTTGTCACATAATTGGCTAATGCTAAGTAGGTTGTGCTTCAATCCCTCAACATAGAGTACATTGCTTATTTTGGTATTCAAGCTATCACCAATGCTACCTTCACCAATGATTTTTCCTCTGTTGTTATCTCCATAGGTGACATAGCCCCCATCTTTAAAAATAAGATTTGAGCAAGGACATATCACCAGTCATATGTCTTGAGCATCCACTATCAAGATACCATAGAGAAGAGGTATCTCTAAGACATACCTACAAAAGAAACAAATTACTTCAAGGGAGAAGGTGCCCATTTACTTTTGGGTCCAAGTGGGTTAGCTGTTCTCTTTTTCTTTTCTATCCAAATGCACTCCCCATTTGGGACATAAAACCTTCTTACAAAACAATGGTAAGCTGTATGACCTCTTTCCATACAATAGTGACAAGTTACAACATTGTATGATTTTTTAGAGAACCTCTTTTGATTGACTCTTATCCTTTTCTTTTTCTTCTGTTTTGGAGTACAAATGTAGTCTTTTGAACATTTTTAAAGCTTCTTTTATACCCCAAACCAGAAGTATCACCAAACTATTTTTTGGGCACTCAACATATCATCTAAATCACATTTTCCTTTGTTGAGTTTTTCCAAGATGTCAATCAGTTCTTGGTTCTTTGAAACCAACTGCAAATATTTTTCTTCTTGATTTATTCTATACTCATCAAACACTTTTTGCAGCATTTCATACTTGTCACTAGATGTGGAGGAAGAGGTGCAAACACATCCACTTGATTTGTAGCTTGAAGTAAGTTTTTCATTTCTTCCTTCAAGTTACAAACTTCAGTTTGCAAATCCATTATTTTAGCAAGATGATCCTCAATACCTTTTTTAAGCCTGTTATTTGATTTAGCTAGCTTTTTTGGCCTCTTTGTGCTTTTCTTGAAAAGCAAAAATAGCTTGGTCAAGTTCAAATGTTACCTCATCATCTTCATCTAGAAGATCATCATTTTCTTCATTGACAATTGAGGTGAGGCACATGTTGGCTTCTTCTAATTCAGTAGAGGATTCAGAGGTTGAAGATTCATTGTCTTCCCATGCAATGTATGCTCTTCTTGCTTTAGCTTCCTTCTTGCCTTTGCTGTCTTGTTGTTGCTTCTTCAAGTAGATTGAGCATTCTGATTTTATGTGGCCAGGTTTGCCACATTCAAAACAAGTAAAGTTGTTGTCAATCTTTTTATTGTTGCTAGAGCTGTTGTTGGTGGAATTGTTCTTGTTGTTTCTTGTAAAACTTTTGCCCTTGTTCTTCTTCAGATATTTGATGAACTTCTTTACAATCAAGTTCATGCTTTCATCTTCTTCTTCATCACTAGAGTTTTCATCCTTCTCTACTTTAGGTGTTGCAGTTTTCAGTGCTATTCCTTTGCTTTTTCTTTCTGCATCTTCACCAAAAGTTAGTTGAGACAATTCAAATTCATATTCAAGTAACTTACCAAAGAGGGCAACCATAGTCATTTTCGAAAGATCTTTAGATTCCTTGATGGCTGTTATTTTTGGTTGCCAAGCTCTAGTGAGGCACTTTAGAATCTTGATGTTTAATTCTTTAGCATCAAATGTTTTTCCAAGGCCTAAGAGATGATTCACTATATGTGTGAACCTTGTTTGGAGCTGAGAAATGCTTTCATTTTGATTCATCTTGAACATTTCATATTCATGAATCAAAGAGTGCTTCCTTGATCTCCTTACTTCCTCAGTTCCTTCATGGGTGATCTCAAGCATCTCCCACATTTCCTTGGCACTTGTACATCTAACAGTTTTGAAAAATTCATCAGAGGAAAGGGCAGAGGTTATCATGTTCTTAGCTTTAAAATCATATTGAACAATTCTTTTTTAATCATGATTCATCTCATCCCAATCCTTGGGAATCATGTTATTATCTACGACCTTGATGGGCACCCTAGGACCTTTTTCTATAGCATTCCATGCTCCTGGATCATTGGATTGAATAAAGATCTTCATTCTATTTTTCCAAAAATTGAAATGCTCCCCCTCAAATAAAGGAGGTCTGTTTAAGGATGCACCTTCCTTGAAGGTTATTTGTGAAGTATTCATTTTGAAATAAAAGTGATTTTGAGTGTCTTACAAGACCTAGCTCTTGATGCCAATTGTAAAATATAGGAACACTTCACACTTAACCAAGAAGGGGGGGGTGAATTGGTTAGGCTTGGTAATTTAAAAATTTATTAAACAAAATCAGAGTTTTTGCCCTTTTGGATCTTTATCACAAACACAACCAAGAACCTTTGTCCAAGAATCAACCCAAGAGATGTAATGCTTCAAGAATTAAGTAGTTAATAAGAATTTACATAAACCAATCAAATATGCATAATTAAACAAACACACAAGGAATTATACTGGTTCACTTCAAACACTATGAAGCTACATCCAGTTTTCTTCTACTCAACACTAGAGTAAAGTTCCACTATTGCAAATTTTAGTTCTTACAAGATTCTTACAAGTCTCTCTTTATCAACCCTAGATAAATTTCAGAGATCTAAAACCCTATTAGATCTTTAGAGACCAAACCCAGCTAAGAACACTACCCAGCAACACTTAGAGAAACACTATCTCTAAAAATACAAGCAAGAACCCAAAACACAATAGACAAGGCAATACAAATTTCAACAAAGAATTACAACATTCAAAGATTAAGGAAAGAAATCACCTGATGATCCAAAGATTGATATGCATGAAATGATTTTACCAGGTTAATGCAAACAACAAATTCAAAACATGGCTTTCCTTGATCTTTGAAAAGAAAATCTTGCTTCACTCAATCCTTAAACACCTATAAGAGTTTTGTGGGAGCAAGAGCTTTGTGAACCCAAAAAAATCACTTAGAGAATGTTTAGAAATCTTTAGAATGCTCAGAATTCGAATTACTCAAGTTGGGAAAACAGCTGAGCAATGGTTCTATTTATAATAATTTTTGTAACCGCTTGTAATCGATTAAATGCGCTCCTGTAATCGATTATATACGCTCCTATAATCGATTAAAGTGTTCATAAGGATTCTGGGTAACCACAACGAGCACTTTAATCGATTATCCCAATGCGTAATCGATTAAATCCGAAATATATATAAACATGAATGTACTGTGTAATCGATTACAATAATTGGTAATCGATTATATCCGAAAATATGAAAAACATGTTTGAACTACGTAATCGATTACAGTAATTGGTAATCGATTAAGCCAGAGTGATGATATAAACTGTATGAGTAATGTAATCGATTACAGATGAGTAGTAATCGATTAAATAAGTCACTAAGGCAGATTCTAAGTGATCAAAGGCAAAATAATCGATTATTCCGATAGTGTAATCGATTAAACTGTTCTTAAGAATTTTCCAGAAAACATTAAGAACAAAATAATCGATTCTTTGCTTATATTAATCAATTAAACCAGTGAAATGTTATTTTTCCAAAAACACTTTGTTTATTTCAAGATTCAAAATAATTTCCTAATACCTTGTGATTTAATTCTTGAGCTTATGAATGATATGAATGCAATAATTTGGATCATAAGAGAACTTCCTTCCTTTTACATTTGATCACAAGCTTTTCTTCAAATCTTCAAACATGTTGAAAGCTCAAAACACTTGTGATTTAATTCTTGAGCTTATGAATGATATGAATGCAATAATTTGGATCATAAGAGAACTTCCTTCCTTTTACATTTGATCACAAGCTTTTCTTCAAATCTTCATCCATGTTGAAAGCTCAAAACACTTCCATGTCTTCAAATCTCTTTATGCTTCAAGTAACTCCCCCTCAAATCAACATTGATATCATGGCTGATAACAACCTAACTCTTAAGGAGTTAGCTACACCTGATGTTGTTTACCAACCCTAGTGTATTCAATACCCTGAGACTGAGGTCAGTTATGAACTGAAATCTGGACTGATCCATTTGCTTCCTAAGTTTCATGGACTTGCTGGTGAAGATCCACATAAACACCTTAAGGAGTTTCATGTGGTGTGTTCCACCATGCGACCGCATGATGTTCGTGAGGATTATGTCAAGATGAAAGCATTTCCTTTCTCTTTGGATGGTGTTGCTAAGGATTGGTTGTACCTTCAACCAGATCCTATCACCACTTGGACAGACATGAAGAGAAGATTCTTAGAGAAATTCTTCCCTACCTCTAGAACAGCATCCATCCGGAAGGAAATTTGTGGCATAAGGCAATTCCCTGGAGAGTCTTTGTATGAGTATCGGGAGAGATTCAACAAGTTGTGTGCTACCTGTCCTCTCCATCAAATCAGTGAGCAATTACTGATTCAGTACTTTTATGAAGGATTGATGTTGATGGATAGGAGTATGATAGATGCAGCTAGTGGAGGCGCTCTGATGGACAAGACCCCTCTTACTGCAAGGCAGTTGATTTCTAACATGGCAGCCAACTATCAACAATTTGGTGCTAGAATTACAACATCTAAGGTGATGGCTGCAAATGAAGCTTTTGTCTCTATGGTTGCTGATAACCAGAGATTGGAGAACAAATTGACTGAGTTGACATCCCTTGTGAGGCAGCTTGCTATTGGGCAACAACAGAATGTGATGGCAGCCAATCAACCAAGGCTTGTGGTATTTGTTGTGCCCCTGATCATCCCACAGATGCATGCCCCACTCTCCAAGAGACAGAACAACCTGCTGAAGTTTCTGCCATGCAACCTAGCCAGTCATTCAGACCTCAATAGTAGTATAATCCTTACTCCAACATTTATAATCCTGGTTGAAGAGATCATCCAAATTTGAGGTATGGTCCTGGTCCACAACAGCAGCAGCCCTTTAGACCTCCACAGCAACCCTTCCAGCCTGCCACTACTAAATACCAACCTGCTCCTTTTAGACAACAGCCATAGTTCCAGCAACCTGCACCTGCACCTACACCTAAACAACCTGTGCAGGCTAGTTTTGGACCTTCCTTGGAGGATTTAATGAAGCAAATGGAAACCAGCAATATCCAGTTTCAACAAAATGTCAGTGCCACCATCCAGGACCTGCAGACTCAGATTGGATAGTTAGCTACAACTGTAAACCAAATGCAGCAGCAGGGTTCTAGTAACCTTCCAGCACAACCAGTTGTTAATCCTAAAAATGTGAGTGCTATTACCTTGAGGAGTGGCACAGAACTTCCAGATGCTGGTGCTAGAATTGATGCTGGTGCTAGTAAAAAAGTTAATAATGGTGCCAAAACAGATTCTGCACCAAAACAGATTCCCTTACCTTTTCCTTCTAGAGCCATTCCTGCAAAGAAAGTGGTGGAACTTGATTCTGATTTGCTTAAGACTTTCAGGAGGGTGGAAGTCAACAATCCCCTCTTGGATGCCATCAAGCATATTCCAAAATATGCAAAGTTCCTGAAGGATTTGTGCACCCATAAGAGGAAGCTTAAGGGAAATGAGCAAGTGAAGATGGGCAAAAATGTTTCTGCACTGATACAGGGCAAAACTGTTGATGCCATCCCACTATCCACCTTGCCACAGAAGTGCAAGGATCCTGGCACTTTCATTGTCCCATGCACCATTGGAAATATTACTTTTGCAGATGCCTTGTGTGATCTTGGAGCCTCCATTAATGTCATGCCCACATCAGTTTACAAAGCACTACACCTTGGTGAGATGAAACCCACTGGTGTTGTCATCCACTTAGCCAACAGGAGTGCTGCACTTCCACTTGGACTTATTGAAGATGTGCTGGTGCCAGTTAATAATTTGATCTTCCCAGCAGATTTTTACATTTTGGATATGGAGAATGAGTCTTCCAGCCATAGTCCCACATTGATCCTAGGGAGACCATTCTTGATGATAGCCAGGACCAAAATTGATGTGCATGCATGAACTCTTTCTATGGAGTTTGGTGATGACATTGTTCAGTTTAACATTTTTGAGGCTATGAGACATCCTGTAGAGGAGCATTATGTTTTTCTTCTTGATATCATTGATGCTGCAATAGATAGTGTAGATATTTCTGACTTACTTTTTGATTTTTCTTCTGACTTTTCTGAGTTTGATCTTGGTTCTTGTAATTGTATCTGTGATGATTCTGCTGCTGTGTGTAGCATTTGTGCGGAAATTTCCTCTGCACTTCACTTTGATTGTGTTCCAGGTACAGATCCAAGTTCTGAGCCTACTATCCCACTTCCCTCAGACCCTAGTCTTTCCTTACCTTCCACTATTCAGCCCCCTTCCTTGGAGCTTAAGTCACTACCTGAGCACCTCAAGTATGCATATTTAGATGATGCTCAGAAGCTCTCAGTCATCATATCTAGTAGTCTGCCACTGGAGCATGAAGAAAAGTTGATGCATGTTTTAAGAGGCCACAAAAAGGCCATTGGATGGACACTTGCTGATCTTCCTGGAATTAATCCTTCCATCTGCATGCATCAGATACTTTTGGAGGATGATTCTAGACCAGTGAGGCAACCCCAGTGTTAGGATTTTTCATGGCAAGCGCACCGTTTTATCGTTGCAAGTTTACAAATTTGTAAAAGTTCATCTCCACAGGGATTTGAGTTTACGTCGGTTGGTTTAAATTGTTACTAGTTTAGTAGTCTATATACAGATGATAAAAAATGGAGATTCATATGTTGGTTTCGTGCGTAAAGTAAAAGTAAAAGTTGCGGAAAATAAATGATTACTGAAAATAAACGAATACAAGTCAAGGAAGTGTAGGATTGGATTTTATCTTGATTATCCCTTTTAATTGATTTTACCTATGCATGTTCTATTCTTATTGACGCACACATTTATGTAAACTTAATTCGATTCCTCGCAATTAAGTCCTAAGGATATTTTGCTAAATATCGATCCCTCGCATATTTAATTAAATACCCTAGCATTAAGCTTCTAATCATGTGTTTCGTGCGATCAAAACATTAAGCCCTATTCCTAGCAACGTAACATAGTGAGTGATTTAATTCAATTCAAACCCTAAATTTACTTTCCAGTCGCCTTTAGGGTTAAGTTAATGAAACTAATGATTAATTAGAATCAAGCGTTAAGCGTAGAATAAAATCACCAATAAGGAATAGAACCATGCATAAATAATTAAAAGAGCATAGGGATAAGAAGAGTACGTCCAATCCTTAGGAAAGCTTAAGCGAACATCGGTAGAACCTCCTCGAGAGAACCACTGACTAAGCTCGTCATCGATCCTCTTTTCGGCAAAATCTCCTTATACAATTCGCTCTACCTCACTTCCCTAAGTTCTACACTCACTTAAGAACAACAAACAACTTAAATATGAACAAGCAAGTGATTTTGGGAGAGAAAAGTGATAAGTGCCACATTTCAGTAAAACTAGGATTACAATATGGCACTTATCCGTTATTTTAAATTGAATTAATCACAAGATAACCCTAAAAACCTTGTCAAATGATGATTATGTAAAGGTAAGTCATGCTTTTATGTTTCAAAAAGATTTCGTCCAATTAATTGGTTCAATTTTGCTAGGTCTGAAGGTTACGGAAGAACCAAGCTTGCGAAACTAGGAGCATGGGGTGGACTAAGCAAAGGAGGGGAAGTTTCAACAACAAAACAAGCCCAAAAGACACCAAGGCCCATCAATTTCTTCACCATTAAGCTTCCAAGTCGCCCAGGCCAGCTCCCATAGTTCATTTCAGTCGCCCAGGCCACTCCAAGTTCCAAGAAACTGACCTTAACTCGCCCAGGCGAGTGGAATTAGGCCATTTTAGGCGCCTGGGCGAGTGGTGTGAAGTAGGTGGCCAAAAACTATAAAAAGGGGTTGGCCAGAAGAGGGAAATCACCATTCTTTCACTCCTTTTCTCTCCCAAGCACTTGCTTGCTCTTGTTTCTTGCTTTTGTTGTTCCTAAGTGAGTGTAGAACTTAGGGAAGTGAGGTTGAGTGACTTTTGTAAGGAGATTCTGCCGAAGAGAGGATCGATGACGAGCTTAGTCGGTGATTCTCTCAAGGAGGTTCTGCCCATGTTCGCTTAAGCTTCTCTAAGGATTGGACACACTCTTCTTATTCCTATGCTCTTTTAATTATTTATGCATCGTTCTACTTCTTGTTGGTAATTTCATTCTACGCTTAATGCTTGATTCCACTTGATCACTAGGGTCACGAACTTAAATTCCTAAGTGAAACTGGAAAGTAATCTTAGGGTTTGAACTGAATGAAATTACTCGTTACGTTACGTTGCTAGGAATAGGGCATAACGTTTTGATCGCATGAAACACGTGAATATGATCTTAATGCTTGGGTATTTAATTAAGTATACGAGGGATTGATATTTAGTAAAATATCCATAGGGCTTAATTGCGAGGAATCGAATTAAGGTTACCTAAACGTGTGCGTCAACAAGAATAGAAAATGCATAGGTAAAATCAATTAAAGGGATAAGCAAGACGAAATCCAATCCTACATTCACTTGACTTGTATCCGTTTATTTATTTCATTTCCCGTAATCGTTTATTTGTTTTCCGTTATCTATGTTTTACATTTTCTGCAAACAACAACAAATGAATCTTCGCCTTTTATATGTATATAACTACTAAACTGTTAATTTTAAATCATCCGACGTAAACCCAAATCCCTGTGGAGACGAACTTTTATAAATTCAAAACTTACAGCGATAACAACGGTACGCTTGCCGTGGTAAAATTTCTAACAAAAAGCAATCAAAAGCATGCTCTGGCCTTCAAATTTCGTCTCTATTTATAGATTTCGGGGTCCTGGGTGCTTTGGTCGCCCAGGCCACCAATTTCTTCACAAAATGGGCTCTTGGGCGAGTTAGGATGCTGCCTTGGAACTTGTTGCTCGCCTAGGCGAGAAAAATAGGCATAAACTGGTCGCCTGGGCGAGTTAGAATCTTAGTCTTGAAGGATTCTTTGGGCCTTGATGCTTGTGCCTGGAATGCTGTTTGGGACTTCATTCTTTGCTTAGTTCACTCCCAGCTCTTGGTTTTCGCAGCTTGATTCTTCCGTAACCTTTAAACCTAGCAAAATTAAACATTTGATTGGACGAAATCCTTTCAAAATACAAAAGCATAACTTAGCTTAATATAACCTTCAATTAACTAGGTTTCTAGGGTTAACTTGTGAATAACTCAATTAAAATAACGGATAAGTGCCATATTTGAATTCTATTTTTACTAAAATGTGGCACTTATCAACTCCTCCCAACCTAGAATCTTGCTTGTCCTCAAGCAAAGGTCCGAATATTGTAACACCCCGTAGGCCTCCGACGTGTTATCATTAATAATATCAGATTAGCGTATAAAAATATCAATTAAATCACTCAGCGGAAACATAGGATCGTTTTCTTGATACATTATGTATGGAAACACATAACAGAACCATAAAATCAAGCCCCTGCTGATCCAGTTTATCAAATCAAACATAATACAGACATATAACAGGTTTTATAGGCAGAGTAACCAAATACATCATATATACTCAGGGAAAGTTATATATATATATATATCATACAAGTTCTGTACAGACATATGCATCAAAGTCCACACCACACATGTCGTGGTGCTACCAAAAGAATATCAGCCCTCCCTGAGGGTATACAGAACCATACACCAAAATAAAATCAAAACAGAGCCTTCAAGCTCTTCATGCCGCTTCTCCCTCAAGCAGCCTAGTCTCAATTGGGCCTCCTGCCCTGAGACAGATCTTCTCGACCAGACGTGTCACCTGAAATTATGCAAGCCCCACATGGGGTGAGATAATATATCTCAGTAAGCTCAGGGTCCCTGGGAACTCACTCCCACCCTGGCTAACAGATTCACAATACACACATATCACATATCAGTCCAACATATCACATATGGCCCACTGGCCTGGCCCTCTGGCCTCATCATATCAAATCAACATCATACAATCATCACATGACAGGTGGCAGAGCTCCTCGATGCCTGGCGGAGCTCCTCAACGCCACTGACGGAGCTCCTCAACGTCGTACCTGTCATGGTGTGGCAGAGCTCCTCAATGCCACGGCGGAGCTCCTCAACGCCCAGAATACACGACAGAGCTCCTCAATGTCGGTATTCATCTATTGGCCAACAGATATCTCAACACAGCATGCATATATCAAATGCAGATACATATCAATCAACATACACAATGTCATAGCCAATGCATGCAGTATGAATCATGAC
>PYAF01005421.1:18988-33142 GCA_007407185.1 Glycine tomentella | reverse complement strand
ATGTTATCTATAATTCATGAAACCTTACCAAATAAACTTATTCAAAGTCCATCTATACTATCTATAACCAAAATAATTTTCCATAAATCCCAACTATTAAACATCAAATAGAGAGTTAGTTTAAACTTATTTATCTCATCCTTCATAAAATTTTGATGAAAATCTCATATTATCTTAGTTTTCCATTATCAACTCAAATTTTTATTAACCTAAGTAGTTAGCTTTGTTTAGAGTTAAGTTTATATTTAAACTTGTTTATCAAAGACTTCCCCATACCTCAAATGTTTTCTAAAACTTGAACAAGCTTGTTTCTTTGCTCCCTTGCTCCCTTTTTCTATGTGGCTTACTTGGCCTTTTGGAATGTTTTTGCTTATGAAAGTGATAACAAAGGATGGTATTATAATGGGTACGGTGAAGGCTTGGTATTTTGGATTTACAAAGCTAAAACAAAAGCAAGTGGGATGACTTGGAAAGCTTGCACGGATGCTTCTTGAATTTGGTTTAAAAGTGTTTTAATTTTGTTTTGAAATAGAAAAACTTGGAGTTTGTACGTTCTACTCTCCTCCCCTTCCTTAAGTGCACCATCACTTGGCTTTTTATAGAATGAAAGACTTATTTTATGTAAGAAAAATCTTCAAATAGTAATTATGACTTGCTTTACAATTGGTTTAATTTAATTGGCTAACCAATCCTTGCCTTCCATGTGTATGGTTCTTGAATTCTCCCACCACCTCCTTATTTAGCTTCCATGCACTTCACTAGATAAAGCCTTTGATTTTTGCACGGTTTGTAGCTCCTTTGGATGAGCTTAAGTTGATTTTTCTCCACTTGCATTTATTACATATTCCTATTGTCCCTTATCTTAGCTTTACCATTAATGGCTTTGTCTCCAATTATGCTTCTTCTTTACACATGCTTGTTGTTAATTGGCTACTCCTTTCATTCTTTGCATTGGCCCCTCCCTTCCTTTCTTGGCTTATCTCACGTGAACTTTCATTAAGGGCTGCCAATGATTAAATTTTTTTTTCTTCTTTCTCTTTTCTCCACCGTAGCAAACTCCCTAAGTGCCAAATAATGTTTTCTTTTACTCTATATTTGGATATTTTGGGATTCTAGTGATCTTATTTGCACATGGTTTTATTAATAATTTCATTCTTCTTATCCAATCTTGATTTTTTTCATTCCTTTCTCCTTTTACTCACACGGCCAAATATTCCTCCAAAGACCAAAGCTACTATAATTTCTTTTAAATAGCAAAATCCTATTTCTTGTTGGTTTATTTCTTTTCAATTAATAAAATTACTAAACTATCTTAGTAAAGTCATTTATTTATCCCAAAATTAATATAATACTCTAAGGATTATAACTATCATTTTTCTATAGTTTTCTGATACCTGAGGTAATCTGGATTGAGCTCTATTCCACAATATTTACTAAAATTCATAAAAATCTTACCATATAATTTCTCTTCACTTATTTAGTCAATGAATGATCATCTACAAGTATTCTATCCCATACTCGGGTTCCCACAAATTTCTAAAGTCATTTGGTCAGTGTTTGACCTAAAGGGTATTTTGGTCATTTACCACCCTAGGGACAAAATCGTCATTTCCAAAAATGTTCAAGGAAACTCTGTAATTGTCACCCTAAGGGTATTCTGATCATTTTTCAAACATCCCAGAGTATTTATAAAATTTCCTCCTTCAAATATCTTGTTAAAATACCTAGGGGCAATTTGGTCATTTTCAAAATATCTAGGGGTATTTTCGTCATTTTCCTTAAATTCTTCTGTACTGTCTCTAGTTAATATCTTACCCCAATAATTGACTGTAATTCCAAAATTTTGGGGTGTTACAATGAGGGTCTTCAAAATCTTCTCCACCAAATTGACTTCTTTCCACCAATACAATCAATGAAGGATTTATATCAAAATGATTAGCTTGTATTGGTGGCCTTACAATGCTGGAGTTTGGTCTTGTGAACATAGGAGCCAAAATATCCTCCATCAGTTCATCCTCCGGTCTTCACCTTGGCTGATTATTTTGTTCTTCAGCCATCTCTACTTCAGACTCTAATCCTAGAATTGAATCAAAGTCAAAGTATTCAGCTTCTCTTCTCCTTTGTTTGGCTAGTCTCCTTCGGAATGTTCTTTCAATTTCAGGATCGAACTGTAAATCCTTAGGGTTAACTGAACCTCGCATAAAACTCAAAGAAGCAATTAGTAACAAAAATTCCAATCACAAAGATTAAAAATTACTGTAAAAATCTGTTTGCCAATCCCCGGCAATGGCGCCAAAAACTTGTTGCGAAAATCGCACAATACGGCAAGTGCACCGATCGTTACAAGCAATAAAGTGGGTAAGTAGAGTATCGTTCTCCACAAGGATTGGGGTGAAATTCACAGTAATATTAATTCTATGTGATTGGAGGTAAAAAGACACAGAATTTTGCTTTAATGATGCTTGTCTTGAAGCCTTTAACACCTTAAAGCACAAACTCACCACTGCACCTGTTTTGATAGCTCCAGATTGGAGTTTGCCTTTTGAACGAATGTGTGATGCTAGTGCTTATGCAGTAGGTGCAGTTTTAGGACAGCGGAAGGAAAAGCGCTTGCATGTTATATATTATGCTAGTAAGATCTTGAATGAGGCATAAGTAAATTATGCCGCCACTTAAAAAGAGATGCTAGTTGTGGTGTATGCCTTAGATAAGTTTAGATCATATTTAGTAGGCTCTAAAGTGATTGTGTACACTGACCATGCAAAACCACGCTTGCTGCGTTGGATGCTTTTATTGCAGGAATTTGACTTAGAGATAAGAGACAAAGCTGGAGTAGAGAACAAAGTTGCTGACCACTTGTCTAGGATTCAGGAGAAAGACTTGCAAGATGGACCAGAGTTTGAAATCAATGAATCTTTCCCTGATGAGCAAGTGCTTGCTGTGCAATTCAGTCCATGGTTTGAAAATATGGCCAACTTTAAAGCTGCTGGAATTATACTTGAGGATTTAAATTGGCAGCAGCGCAAGAAGTTCTTGCATGATGCGAGAAGGTACTTCTGGGATAACCCTTACTTGTATTTTCAATGCACTGACAATGTTATCCGCAGATGTGTAGCTGAAAGCGACGTGCCAGATATTCCGTGGCACTGTCATTCCTCTAATTATGGAGATCATTTAGGAGCAAACAGGACTGCACACAAAGTGCTGCAATGTGGCTATTATTGGCCAACACTTTTCAAGGATTCCAAGAACTTTGTGCTGCAGTGTGATAGCTGTCAAAGGATAGGTAATATATCTCACGGAGATGAGATGCCACTGAACAACATCCAAGAAGTTGAGCTGCTTGATGTATGGGGCATTGATTTTATGGGACCTTTCCCTAAGTCATTCTCCAACCAATACATCTTGGTTGCTGTGGATTATGTCTCCAAGTGGGTTGAGGCAGCTGCTTTACCCACCA
The DNA here is from genome assembly GCA_007407185.1 of Glycine tomentella. Lineage (NCBI taxonomy): Eukaryota > Viridiplantae > Streptophyta > Magnoliopsida > Fabales > Fabaceae > Glycine > Glycine tomentella. The sequence goes on along the minus strand of PYAF01005421.1, from coordinate 29,682 downwards.
ATGATGCCAAGGTGGTGGTCTCGTTCTTGAGGAATAACATATTCACCAGATTTGGGGTGCCGAGAGCAATCATAAGTGATGGAGGAACTCACTTTTGCAACAAGCAATTTGACAGCTTCTTGGCAAAGTATGGAGTCAAACACAAGGTGGCAACCCCTTATCACCCTCAAACAAGTGGCCAAGTAGAGATTTACAATAGAGAATTGAAGCGAATACTTGAGAAAAATGTTGGAACATCAAGAAAGGACTGGTCTAAGAAGCTAGATGATGCTTTATGGGCATACAGAACCGCATTTAAAACCCTATAGGTATGTCTCTCTTTCAGCTTGTCTATGGTAAGGCTTGCCATCTCCCTATTGAACTTGAACATAAAGCAATTTGGGCAACCAAGTTTTTAAATTTTGAACTGACAAAAGCTAATGAAAAGAGGTTGCTTCAGTTGAATGAATTAGATGAGTTTAGGTTAGCTGCATATGACAATGCCAGAATCTACAAAGAAAAGACAAAGAAGTGGCATGACAACCAAATCCGTCCAAAGGAGTTTGTTCCTAGCCAACAAGTGCTGCTATACAATTCTCGCCTGCGACTCTTTCCAAGTAAATTGAAATCATGTTGGTCTGGACCGTTCCTTGTACGAGAGGTGAATCCTTATGGCACAGTGGCAATCTCACCTTTGGATAGTGACAGAGCTTTCAAGGTAAACGGTTATCGCTTGAAACATTATTTTGGGGGAGATGTGGACAGAAATTCAGTTTCTGTTCCACTCAAAACCACTGAGGTTTGAACTGAAGAAAGCGTCTAGCTTAAGACGTTAAACGAGCACACTGTTAATGTACATAGCATTTTAAGTTTTGTTTAAAATTTCTAGCAGTAAATTTATCATTCTGCAGTCTTGTCATTATGCATAATAGTCACTTTAGGTACATGCATTAGTAATTAGGCATTCAAATTATTTCAAATTTTGATAGCTTAGGTTCATCATTTTACATGTTTCAATTATAGTCAATTTAGGTAGCATTTTATTTAAGTCAATAAAATTAAAAGCTAAATAAAAAGCAAGGAAAAGGGCTGAAAAAGATGTGGCGCGACTCGCGCCAAGCGTTGCGCTACCAGCGCCATAGCCACGATCAACCCACGCTACCCGCTTGAGATCTCGCACTATCAGCGCGAGATGTTCGAACTAGCAGCCCTCATTTGCATAAATTGGCGCGACTCGTGCCAAGTGTGGCGCCATCAGCGCCATAGATATGGCTAAGTCACGCTGTTTACGTGACATCCGCGCGAACTGCGCGAGCTGCTGAACCCTGAGCCTCAATTCTGCATTAAATCACACTATTAGCTTGAATATGGCGCTATTCGCGTGGATAAGGCGCCTTAAAAAGTTGAAAAATGGGGCCACAGCGTTAACCGCATGAGATGTCGCGCGAGTCGCGCGAAATGGACGCAAAGACAATCCTTCCAGTGCTTCATGGCACGATCCGTGCCGCTTGCCACACGATCCGCGCGAGATTGCGGAATCAGTTTTTATTTTAAACTCCCTCATTCGCGCCCTCACTCCCTCACCTCCCCAAATCTGCTCCCCCATTTTCGCCTGAAATCCAGCCACCACCATTACCCTCAATTCCTCATCATTCCCTCTCTTAAAGCCAGACCTCTTCCCTCACATAACCCCCATTTCCCAATCTTCTGCTCTTAACCTCTCTCTCTCTCGCACTCTTATTCTTTCTCTCGTTAATAGCTTCACTTGACCCAGTAGGCACCAAGCTTGAATTTGATACAATGGCAGGAGACAAGGTAAAACTCTTTTGATTTTCACTATGTATGGGTATGAACAACCCATTAGGAATCAAATATCTTTGCTTAGGGTCATTCACATTCAGTTTTTGGAAAACTTAGGGTAGGACATTATGAGCTTTATCTACTGCTAAATCCTTTTGTGATTGTTCTGTAATGTTAAGGGGCAACATAATGCTTATGCTCATGGCTTCTTTGATCCTTGAATTTCATATACTTGGCAAAGTAATAATGGTATTGGTACTCACAATATGCTTTGTGTGTGTGTGAGTTCTGTTTGGGGCATGCTAATATGAGACGTAAAATAAATTGATTATGTGCCCACTACATGCTTGATTAAATGACTAAATGGAGATTTAAGAACACAACTAGAACAATCCATGTATAAAGCATGTGCGTGTTGATGATTTGGATGATATAACTTGGTTAAGACATGGACACATTACTTGACATTGATTGTAAAGCAACATTGGTGCCTCCAGAACATTTTGAATCAAAAGAATGGGGACTGTGATTGCATTGTTCTGATGATCTACAAAACCACATTGACTGATGAGAAATGAATTGCAATGAACACATTTAACTCATACCTTGATTTATATCTCTGTTTTGATAATTGGACTTGAATGGTTTGAAATGTGTCCATGTCAAACTTAGGACCCAGTAAATTAGACCATGGACAAGACCAAAATCTGGGAATGGTCAGGAACATGATAGAATCCTAATTGTAATGAAAGGTATGATGGATGTTCTGAATTTGAAACAAGGGAGGCAATGTAGTTACTTGGTGGTTGTTTGATTTCATAATTTTAGAATAACCTTGATTGACATAAACCATATTGCGATGGTATAACAATTTTAATGAACTGATGGTGATTGGATAATACAGCTGGTTACTAGTTGCTTGAATTAATTGGTTTTTCAAATAAGATCTTGATATAACCCCTGAACCTGTAATTGAGAATCATTGAGGGTTGTCAGATGAAGTGAATAGAACTATTTTAATTCTTGTGCATACTTTGTCTGAAATATTGAACTTGCAGGAAACTTGAATGCATAAGATGCACAGGACCTAATGTTAAATATATGCATATTAGGAACCCTCAATGGGCTAAATCTGGGAATCCAGATGAAGCTATTTATTTCCTTGTCAGAAGGTGCATATTGTTTCCTAATCACTGATAAATTGAATTGGTACTTGCATGCAATGATTGAATTTTGTTTTGTCGAGTATAGTCATGAGTAAATCTGGGAATTGTTGAGTCCCATCTGATGATTGGAAATAAGCTTATTGACCCAAATGTTGATTGAACTAAGCTTGATAATATTACAATTGTCGTTGAATATTTGTTGGTGTTGAACATAAATGCCAATTGTTCTGTTACTAATTTTGGGCTGAATCTGGGAATTCAAATTGACAATATATGTTTACAAGCTGATTGTTCTCCGATACCTATGTCTGATTGTAATATTGAATTTCCTGAGCTCCAATGCATCAAAGAATTATGTGAACCAACTACACTTTGTGCCTGAAATTAAACTGAACTAATTGGTTGTTTAATCTGAACCATGGCAAAGAGCAAATCTGGGAATTGAATCAATTGAATTATGCATCTATATTTGGTTTTGTTCTGAGTTACAGGGAAAACAAGTAGCTACGGCTAAAAAGAAGAACACAGGAGCAGGTGGTAGCAAGAGGGCTCGAATTGCGGATTATGATGAGGGTAGATTCAGATCCCCTGAGTGCCAGGAGAAGTTTGACACCTGGTATCTCCAGAAGAAAATCATTCCAGAAAAGAAGATTAAGTGGGAAGTCCTACCAGAGGGGAACCCGGTTCGTGAGGTCATACTCAGACGCCAGTGGCAGCAATTAGTCAGTTTTCCAGAGCCCAGTTCTAGCATGATTCTGAAGGAATTTTTGGCCAACGTCAACCCCGAAACAGTGGCATGCAGCAGACTTAGTTGGGTGAGGGGTGTCCAAGTCCCATTTGACGAGAAGACCATTGAGAACTTCTTGGACACCTACTATGATCCCTTTGATGGATGTGAGTTCCTTGATCTCTACTTCCGGATGCAGCCTAATGCTTTCACGAAGCTATACAGGGACGAGGTTCCTCAGCTGGCGACCACCATCCGCAGGGCCATCACAGGCCTTTACACAGCTTGGAAGCCCAAACTAGGGCTTGATTATATTCCAGAAAAGATGCAGAAGCATGATTTGGTCGGAGACGCAGCTTTCTGGCACCAGTTCATCAACCACACAATCATTCCTTCTACAAATATGACTAATGTGAATGTGGAGAGGGCGATCCTGCTATATACTCTTTGAGGTGAAGGTAACCTCCACATTTCTAACCTTCTGTCTAACCGCATTCTTTATATGATACAGGACGCCAGCAGCAAGTCCTGGCTGGCACATTCCTCTCTGATTCTGCACCTGTGTCGCCATGCGGGTGTGGAAATTGCAGATGACGAGCCCATGGACGTCCCGATCTCCCCACTTATGATCCACAAGACCTATTTGGACGCCATGGAGACAGTGCCTGATGAGCAGGTTCTCCGAGCTTCAAAGCTCAAACCTGAGGAGCTTGTAGCCCGCACCCCAGAGACATACCAGCACCAGAGGTTCCCTAGCCAGCAGAGATTCCACCACCACCATCACCAGCACCACCAGCTTCAGCTCCTTCTTCCACCACTCCTGGACATGAGCCGCTCTACACAGATTCTCCCACTTATTTGGCCTTCCAGGAGTTTGTCAGGACTCAGCTTGCCCAGCAGACTAGCATGCTTGGAGCCATTTGCAGACACTTGGGCATTCCACCCTCCGAGTACTAGATTCCAGTCCCACCACCAGTAGCACCAGCTTCAGACTCTCCTATACCCTTAGATGCTGCAGCTACAGAGCCATCCACTCAAGAGCCTACATCCACAGATGCTACAGCGATTGTAGAGAGTAAAGAGGGAGAGGAGTGAACATGATTATTTATTTATTTTTCTGTGTTTCTGGTTTTTATGATTTATTTTGGATTAGACATTACATACATTCTGCACTTTTACATTCTGCACATTTATATAGTTGATACAGTTTCTAATTCATATTTTGCAAATAAAAGCTGTTTAGATCAATGTTTCGAGTTGAATGTGATTTTCCAAATAATGCTGAAAATTTTTCCAAAAGCACTGTGACCTTATTTGTTGTTGCTGGGGACAGCAACATATAAATCTAGGAACGGTCATGTATACGCATTATTTCGCAAATCACAGTCAAGGAACAAATGACGTCTAACAGAAACAGAATTTTTCAAAAATTTTCAAAAATAAGCAGCACATCAGATTTTTTAGAATGAAAAGTGAATGGATACAGTGATGGATAGGATTTCTCTGGTGAAAGCTTGATGAAATGAAACATAGCATGAACTGCATGATACATGAATGGAATTATGATTGTTGGTATGTGAAATGCATGTTGAAGTTGAAATGATGCTGGAAATAAAGTCAACTGAGATTGACTTGAGTTTGAACACCTGTGAGGATTTGAGCCAAACAACGGTAATGTTTCTTTTCGAGAGGCTCCAATTTTATGGTACTCTAGAACTTGAATTGTTTCTCTGGATGCAGGTGTGACTTGATATGATTAAGGCAGATTTTTCTTCTGAAACTAGAGCCAAAATGACTCACCTTCAATTATTTTTCCATTTGTACCTCATTTGAGCCTAAGCTTTTCGTTTCAAATTACCCAAATCAGAGCCACATCCGTTTGACCTACCTCCCTGAGGCTAGAAGAGGTTTGATATAAGTCCATGACAGCAGAAGAACAGGGAATTGTCCATCAAGGTATGAAAGAACACAAGTGAATCCAATTGGTTGTGAAGAACAGGAATAAACAAGCATAGTCCAAGTTGGAAAACAATAAGTCCATTAGCTGGAAATTTGAGAAGCTGTAGTAATTGTTCAATTTTGTTTATGTTTACTTTAATTATAATATAAAAAAAATCCAAAATCAAAAAGAAGTTTATTGTTTTGTTTTTATTTAGAATAAAAGTGTTGAATAAAGTACCAGGTTTTGAAAAGGAAGACAAGAAACATGAATGACCACAAGAATTGGACTTAGGGACTGGATCTAGCCTCTTGAAAGCTACTTATCCAAAGAATTTCCTACCCTTAACCCAGCCACGTTACAAGCCGGAAAGACCTTTTGATCAAGTCGTGCTTGCAACTGTTGAGAATATTTTCAAGCTTATGGTGGTGCTGTGACATTGTTGAGTAAGAGAGCAATCATAGCCTGATACACTTGAGTGAATGAGTGGATTAAACACAACTTTTGTGAGGAATACTCAAGTACTCTTATGAATTGACAGCATTGAAAGTGCCATGGAAAGCTTTGATGTGAATTTGATCATACACAACATGATGATTCTAGGATTGTAGTTTGTGGTTTAGTTTGATCATTGATTCTTGCTTATTCTTGAATTCTTTCTGTTGCTGGGGACAACAACTTTCAAATCTGGGAATTGTTTGATGTGTTGCAAACACATCTTAGTTTTAGGCTAGTTTTAGGTTATAATTTAGTTAAATAAGTAAGAAAATAGATTAGAATTAGTTAAGTTTATTATTTTATTTGTTTTAAACTCAATTCAATACAATTGTGCATTTCAGGCCCAAAAAGAGGAGAATCAAGCAAAGAAAGAAGAAAACTGAGTTCAAAGTCTCGCGCGGATCGCGCCAGAACCCGCGCAAATCGCGCCAGAAGATAAATTGAAGGCTCCAGTTTCGAAGACTCCACGCTATCAGCGTGGAGTATCACGCTATTAGCGTGAGTTGGCCGCAAGAACCGCGTGGATCACGCCAAAGCCGCGCCATCAGCGCCAGGGACACGAGTTCAAGCCATTCAACTCGAAGAAGCCACGTGGGTAGCGTCATACTCGCGCTATCAGCACGAAAAGCCCAGCAGCAGGCCTTCAGCTCGAAGACTCCACGCGGTTCGCGTGGAGGTCCACGCGATCAGCACTATGCATTCGAAAGAATCGCGCGGATAGTGCAGGACGCCCCGCGAATCGTGCCATAAAGATCCTGTTTCCTTAATTAATTTATCTGTTTCGGGATTTGGCACAAAAAAAGGCTTTATTACTTTAATTAAATCATTCTATAAAAGAAGGCTTCTGGGGATTGAATTAGACACACTTAATACCATCTATCATCTATAGACACATCTACAAATCATATTCCATCATTCTAAACCTCTGGAATTCAAGAATCAAGGCTAGGGTTTCAGCAGAATCATGAAGTATTCAACAGCTTTTGTATTCTTGAGGCCTATGTTGGGCTAAACTTTGTATTGTGGGAAGACCATGAACTGATGTGAACTCCTCTGTAACTTAACTGGTATTGAATGAGAATTTCTTGATTTTTTTATTTTACTCTGTTCTTCACTGTTTTATTCTTATTTGGAATTGGCCATTCTATTTAGGTATTTAGAGTTAGGATTCGCAATGGGGACGTTGGGGTTCTAATTTCTGACCTTAGTAAAATAACAATTATTCATTACCTAGGGATAGGGATGCGTGGCTGCAGAACTTATAATATGGTCTTTTAAATGCTTAACTTGATAGACTTCACTAAGGAATTAAGTTTTCGATTCAGGTTAGAGGGTTAATTCACTAAGGGATTAGGGATTAACTAGAGTAGGAAAGATTTATTCTCTGAGCAATCAGAAATAGGCAAACCGTTGATGTAGTCTTTTATATGCTTGATAGGAATTGCTAAGGAATTAGGGTTCTTGTTAAAGGGTTAAATTGCTAAGGAATTAGGATTTACTAAAATAGGAAAGATATATCATTTGAGTAAGCAAACTTGATAAACCCGTTAAGTGAAAGAGGTAGGAATCAAAGGGGATTGTGCCTGACCACAATTGTTTCTTCCATTGGTAATACTTCGAATTGTTTACTGCATTATTTCCTTTACATTCTTTTTTTACTTTCAAAACATTCAACACACAACAATTCTTCACAAATAATTTCATTTTTACTTCCAATCACTTAGATTGAATCTTACTGTGAATTTCACACCAATCCCTGTGGAGAACGATACTCTACTTACTCACTTTATTACTTGAAACGAGCGGTGCACTTGCCGTGTTCGCAACAACTTCTTTGTTTAAAAGATTGCTACGTGGTTTAGCAATTTTTGAAAAATCTTTTATAAATCGTCGGTAAAATCCTGCATGTCCCAAGAAGCTTCGAACGGTTTTGACGTTGCTTGGTGGAGGTAATTTCTCAATGACATCTACTTTAGCTCTGTCCACCTCAATGCCTTTCATGGAAATCTTGTGACCTAACACAATGCCTTCTGTCACCATAAAGTGACACTTTTCCCAATTTAGCACAAGGTTAGATTCAATGCAATGTTTTAAAACAACATCAAGGTTAGACAAGCAGGAATCAAAAGAAGTAACAAAAACAGAGAAATCATCCATGAATATTTCAATACTTTTTTTGACTAAATCAGAAAAAATAGAGAACATGCACCGTTGGAAAGTGGCAGGAGCATTGCATAAACCAAAGGGCATCTTCCTATATGCAAAAATACCAAAAGGGCATGTGAATGCTATTTTCTCTTGGTCTTGTGGATCAACACAGATTTGGTTATATCCAGAGTAACCATCAAGAAAACAATAATATTTCTTACCTGCTAGCCTCTCTAGAATTTGGTCCATGAAAGGCAACGGAAAATGATCCTTCTGGGTGGCGTTGTTGAGCTTCCTATAATCAATGCACATTCTCCAACCAGTGACAGTGCGTGTTGGAATCAGCTCATTTTTATCATTCTTTATTACTGTCATACCGCCCTTTTTAGGCACCACTTGAATGGGGCTCACCCATTGACTATCTGATATAGAGTATATCATTCCTGCTTCTAGCAGTTTTACTACCTCTTTTCTTACTACCTCCTTCATGGTTGGATTCAGACGTCTTTGTGGTTGTGCAACAGGTTTAAAGTCTTTTTCCATTAAAATTTTATGCATGTAGTATGAGGACTGATACCTGTTAAATCTGACAAGGTCCAACCAATAGCCTTACTGTTTTGTTGTAAGACGTCCACCAATTTCTTTTCTTCATCCTCAGAAAGATTTGCATTGATGATTACTGGTTTCTGAGAATTTCCTGCAAGAAAAACATATTTTAAATGTGAAGGAAGTACCGTAAGTTCCAGCTTTGGTTCTTCTTCCTTCTTTTCTTTTTTTAGTTCTTCAAAGAGGTTTTGATGAACAGGTACTTCTTTGCATGAATTTAATTGATGAAGATATTTTGAGGTGTCGTCATCTCCATCTTCTTCTTGAGTTTCAGTCAATGCTTTCTCTAAGCCATCTTTCTTGTGAAGGAATTTTCTAGAGTCAGCAATAACTTCATCGAGGACATCCACTCTAAAGCATTCTTTCTTATCTATAGGGTACTTGATGGCTTCAAGAACATTAAACTGAACTTCATCATCATGAACTCTGACAGTGAGCTTTCCCTCATCAACATCAATCAGCACCTTGGCAGTCTTCATAAAGGGTCTACCTAGAATTAATGGTACTTCACTGTCTTCATCCATATCCATGACTACAAAGTCAACAGGGAAGAAGAATTTGTCAACTTTCACCAACACATCTTCAATGACGCCATAAGGATGCTTAATAGATCTATCAGCTTAATTACAACTGCTCCTATCCTCTTAACCATGATAATGGTATGAGGTTGATGCTGGCACCTAAGTCAAGAAGAGATCTTCCCACAGATAAATTACCAATAGTAACAGGAATTGTAAAGCTACCTGGATCTCTAGACTTTTTTGGGAGAGTCTTTTGGATGATGGCACTGCATCCTGCATCCAGCTCTATGGTCTCCTCATCGGTATATCTTCTTTTCTTGGTAAGGAGATCCTTCATAAACTTGGTGTATGTTGGCTTTTGCTCCAATGCCTCAAAAAAAGGGATATTTATTTGTAACTGCTTGAAGATGTCAAGGAAACATTTGTATTCCCTTTCCTTTAACTTCTTGGATGGAGCGTGTGGATATGGCATGTGTTGGACTGGTGGCGGGGTGATAAGTGCCACATTTCAGCTACTTTCATGTTTAAAAGCTGGCACTTATCTTTTGATTTACTTCACTTATCTTAGAAATTTCCCTAAAATCTAGTTAAGAAGCACCTAGTACTTGTATTTAAAGAGTTCCGGAAAATTGATTCAATCATGCGTTGTATTTGAATAGGTTCGGTGGAATTCTAAAGCTTCCGAAGAATCAAAGCAAGAAAGAAAGGTGCATATATCAAACATAAGGAGTTCCAAAAGCATTCAAGGCCCAAAAATCACAAAAGCCCAAAGGATTCTTCAGCATTAAGGCTTAAGCTCGCCCAGGCCACTGCTCCATGCCTATTTTGGTCGCCCAGGCCACTTCAAGTCCCAAGAAACTGCCATAAGCTCGCCCAGGCGAGTGGACTTAGGCAAATTTAGGCGCCTGGGCGAGTGAAGCACACAAGAGGTAGAAAACTATATAAAGGGCACGACCAGAAGAGGAGAAGCATCCATTCTTCACTTCTTTTCTCTCCTAGGGCACTAGTTGCTCTTGCTTGCTTGTTTTCTTTAGTTTAAGTGAGTGTAGGACCTTAGGGAGGTGAGGTTGTGTGAATTTTGTAAGGAGATTCTGCCGAAAAGAGAGGGTCAATTATAACGCCTCTCTTTAATCACTCGTGCTTGATTGATTTTATATAAAATTCCGTGTCCACTTTGTCTTAAAATCAAATTAGTTATAAACTTTTTCACGAAATTCTTTTCACTTTGCTTTCCAAGTTTACGAGTTGTCTGTAATATAAACGATTTTCCTCACCACGGACCATGCAAATAAAATTTCTTAACACATATT
>PYAF01005421.1:0-11215 GCA_007407185.1 Glycine tomentella | reverse complement strand
AACATTTTAATCGATTACAGTTTGTCATTAATCGATTACTTTGTATAACTTGAAAAAACATGTGCCTCGGGCTTAATCGATTACGTATCGGAATAATCGATTAAATAACTCGTTCTTGGAACTCTGAACGTTTCATAAGCTTTTTAATCGATTACTATCTTGATTTAATCGATTACAAATGATAAATAATCGATTACTATAGCGTACTTAATCGATTATCTTCAGTTAATTGACAGTTATAAATAGAATTCTGCTACTGAAATAAAATAGAAGAGCTGAGAATTCGTGTGCGATTAAAAGATTATTGTTGTAAACATTCACAAACATTCTGGGTATTCATCTGTGATAAAGAAACACGTAGGAACTTCATTAGATTCATGTGGGTATATTGATCATGAGCTGAAGTTTTCTTCTTGCAATCAAGTTACAAGAAAAGCTACATATCTGTGGTGATAATCTGCATACTCATCTGTTAATCATTCATATTCATTCAACAATGGATTATCAGGTGATATCTTTTCTTGGCTTTTGATTGTGTAAACAATTTCTTTGTAAATTGGTAAAAGTATTTCTGTTGTAATTAGTTTCTTGCAAACAAAGAGATAGGGTTTCTCTAGGATTCACCTGGGTAGGGTTCTCAGGGTGAAGGGTTTATCTCTAAGAATCTAATAGGGTTTTAGATTTCTGAATTTCTTCTAGGGTTGAAGGAAAGAGACTTGTAATATTGCTTGTAAAGATTTTATTGCAATAGTGGAACTCCTCTCTAGTGTTGAGTTGGAGAACTGGATGTAGCCTCATAGTGTTTGAGGTGAACCAGTATAAAAATCTGTGTGTTCTCTCTATTCTTCCAATTCAATTTCGTATTACTTTGTTTGTGAATCAATATCATTGCTTAGATTTGTAATACTCTGTTTTCTGATGCTCATAAAAGGGAAGATTGATTGAAAACTGATTTTGATATTGAGATTTGTTTTGTCTTTGAAAATTGGTTTAAATGTGATAAAGATCCTGTGGTTTATAACTCTGATGTAAAATTTTAATTGGACAAGTTTTCAACCAATTCACCCCCCTCTTGGTTGTTTGAAGTGTTCCTTTGTTTTTCACCTTTTTGTGGCCTCTCAAAACATGCATCAAATTCTCTTCAAGCTCCATTGACAGACTATTAGATATGATGACTGGAAGCTTCTGAGCATCATCTAAATATGCATACTTGAGGTGCTCAGGTAGTGATTTCAGCTCCAAGGAAGGTGGCTGAATAGTGGAAGGTAAGGAAAGAGTAGAGGCTGAGGGAAATGAGATAGTATGCTCAGATCCTGTATTTGTACCTGCAACACAATCAGAGTGAAGTGCAGAGGAAATCTCCGCACAAATACTACACACAACAGCAGAATCATCACAGGAACAATTACAAGAACTAAAATCAAAGTTAGCAAATTCAGAAGAAAAATCAGAAAGTAAATCAGAAATATCTACACTATCTACTGCAACATCAATGATATCAAAAAGAAAAACAGAATGCTCCTCTATAGGATCTGATTTAGCACCAATAACAGTGGAATCTGGAAGTTCCTTGCCACTCCTCAAGGTAATGGCATTCACATTCTCTAGATTAATCACTGGTTGTACATGAATGTTGCTGTAAGGACCCTCACTACGGCATGGGTGGCGCCAGATCCAGCGCTGATAGCGCCGGGATCCTTCAGCAGAAAACCCTGTACAGGGTGTGGCATTGATGGTGCCATGGCTGGCGCCAGACTCACTGGTTGTGGCGCTGATGGCGCGGGGTTGGTGCTAACGGCGCCACAATGTCGGTGCAGCTGGCGCGGGTAGCGTCGGAGGTGGCGTGGATCGCGCCAGACCTCTGGCAGACCTAGTATATAAAGGGGGTCACATTTTTCAGAGGAGAAAAACCGTCTCCTTCTTCCCCAGTGCCCCAAACCTCCATGGGAGAGCTTGCCAAGCTTCCATGACCCTGTTTCTTAACCCCAAACACTTCCTTAACCCTTTATTTACCCTAGAAACTGTAAGGACCCTCATTCTTGGAGCCTAACCCCGCGCTGTCGCGCGGGGATTCACATGAGAAAACCCTGTTAAGGGTGCCGCGCGGATGGCGCCAGGGCTGGCGCTAATCGCGCCAGACCCACTGGAAGCTGACGCTGGGAGCGTCAAGGTGGCGCCAAGGGCGCCGAGGTTTCCAGCCGGCGCGGGTCGCGCGATTAGCGCTGGAAGTGGCCTGGAACATCCATTTTCTCTGGATTTCCACGCGGCCAGCGCCAAGGTTGGCGCGGATAGCGCCATTTGTTTTAGAATTGGTGTGGGTAGTGCCCTGGAAAATCAATTTTCTCTGGAATTTCACGCGGATGGCGCTAGAGGTGGCGCGGGTGGCGCCACAGGTCTCGGGAAGTTGGCGCTGATGGCGCGGGGTTGAATCTGTTAGTGCCGGATCACCGACTTTGTGGCGCGGATCGCGCGGGAGCTCGGGCAGACTGACTATTTAAAGGGCAAACGCGTTTTGGAAGGGAAAACACTATTCCCTCTTCTTCTCCACGACCCATCCTCCATTAGAGCTTGTTCCAAGCTTTCTAGGACCTTGTTTTGTGTCCTAAACCTCTTCCTGAGACCTATAATCTTGTTTGAACCGATTAGAAAGCTGAAATCCTGCATTTGTGTTCTTGAAAACCCAGTTGAGTGAGAGTTGGAATTCTCTAGAGAAAACCTCAGAGAACTTGAGAATAGGCGAGACCTAAGGCGGGAGACGGACATTAGAGCTTGAAAAAGCTGTTCTGAGGTCTCCTTGGTCGCTACTGAGGTAAGGAATTCAAGTTCTCTTGGATCTCTGTGAATTTGGGGTTTTCTGAGTTTTGCGACCCACACTGAGATGGGGCTAGAATTAGCCCAGGGTCCTGTTAAGAGATGTGTTCAGAGCGATGAATAGATGAAGGAATAGCTTTCAGTTTTTGATTCTGATGACTTTGAATTTTGGCTCTGTGTTACCTATGTGGCCTGTGTTATGGTCACTTGTATTGGTCATCTGATATGCTAGAGCCTTGTATAGGTTGTGTCAACCTGAGAGGTTAATGGGATGGGGCCTTGGTTGAAACTGAGGCCATTCCGATAATATTTGAGCATGAGACTGCATTGAGTCTGTGAGGACTCAATTGATTGATAGGCAGTCATGTGGACCTTGTGTGGTCTGAGAGAAGCCTAATGATGGGCTAGACTTGATTTGAACCCTAGGATAGGGAAATTCTGATATGCTTGATCTGTGATTGATGTCTGTGGTCTTGATATTGATATGAAACTGTATGTGCCTTGAATAGGCGTTGATTCTAAGATTATTGGTGGCGGGAGCCACATAGCAGGGACCAAACCACAGAGTGATATTGTTCCAGGTAAGTTCAGTGTCCCTGGGGATGATTCCCATCTTGTGTGCCACACCACACTCCAGGGGGAGTTGTGGTCATTTCATAATGCATGCATGGATATCTGCATTCTTGTGATGATTTATATATGCCTCTGAGCTTGAATTGTGCTGTGCTGTGATATGATTGTGTTTGAGATAGATCTATTGGCCAATAGATAGATATGGACCTCCCTAGGAGATGGCGATTCCTCCTAGTATGGCTGGCTCTTGGGTGATGATGATCCCGGGGTGATGATGATCCCCTAGGCCAAGGGAATAGGAGACGGCTATTCCTTCTATTCTCGGAGGTACCATATATTGTGCATCCATGCAAAGGGGTAGCACCCAATGGGATGACACAGGTGTGAGTTCCGGCCTCACACTGGGAGACGGCTATTCCTCCCATTATAGGAGACGGCAATTCCTCCTATTCTGTGATATTGATACAGGAGATGGCAATTCCTCCTGTCTAGAGGTACATATATGGGAGATGGCAATTCCTCCTATTCCGTGGCTTTATTATAGGAGATGGCTATTCCTCCTACTCTGATATGTTAGCCACTTTTGTATGATATGTTGTGTTGTTGTGAAAAGCCAGAGGGCTAGTATGTTGTATAACCACAGATGTGGTCTAGTATCTGTTATGTATATGTACAGACCCTGTTGTTGTATGTATAGAATGAGGTTCCTCCTGATTGTCTTATTTTAGTTTTGTATATCTGCCTATGTGGATGTTGTTATTTTATGTTACATCTGGATCAACAGGGGCTTGTTTTATATGTGTTATGATGTGGTTTTATATTCCATGCATAATGAAATCAAGAAATTCGATTCTATCGCTTCCGCACCGCTTTTATATAACGCTGATAGCGCGATTATGATATTATTGATGATAACACGTCTGGGGTGTTACAGTTGCTAGAACTTTGCTGCTGCATCTGGTTGACAGTTGTAGCTAACAATCCAATCTGAGTCTGGAGGTCTTGGATGTTAGCACTGACATTCTATTGAAACTGAAGTTGGTGGTAGCCATCTGCTTCATCAAGTCCTCTAAAGAAGGTCCAAAAATGGCTTGCACAGGTTGTGCAGGTGTAGGTGCAGCTTGCTGGAACTGTGGCTGTTGTTTGAATGGGGAAGGTTGGTATTTGGTGGTGGCAGGCTGGAAGGGTTGTTGTGGAGGTCTAAAAGGCTGTTGTTGTTGTGGGCCAGGACCATACCTCAAATTTGGATGATCTCTCCATCCAGGATTATAAGTGTTGGAGTAAGGATTATACTGTTGTTGAGGTCTGAATGACTGGCCAGGTTGCATGGCAGAAACTTCAGCAGGTTGTTCTGCCTCTTGGAGAGTGGGGCATGCATCTATGGGATGATCAGGGGCACAACAAATACCACAGAGCCTTGGTTGATTGGCTGCCATCACATTCTGTTGTTGCCCAATAGCAAGCTGCCTCACAAGGGATGTCAACTCAGTCAATTTGTTCTCCAATCTCTAGTTATCAGCAACCATAGAGACAGAAGCTTCATTTGCAGCCATCACTTTAGATGTTGTAATTCTTGCACCAAATTGTTGATAGTTGGCTGCCATGTTAGAAATCAACTGCCTTGCAGCAAGAGGGGTCTTGTCCATCAGAGCGCCTCCACTAGCTGCATCTATCATACTCCTATCCATCAACATCAATCCTTCATAAAAGTACTGAATCAGTAATTGCTCACTGATTTGATGGTGAGGACAGGTAGCATACAACTTGTTGAATCTCTCCCAATACTCATACAAAGACTCTCCAGGGAATTGCCTTATGCCACAAATTTCCTTTCGGATGGATGCTGTTCTAGAGGCAGGGAAGAATTTCTCTAAGAATCGTCTCTTCATGTCTGTCCAAGTGGTGATAGGATCTGGTTGAAGGTACAACCAATCCTTAGCAACACCATCCAAAGAGAAAGGAAATGCTTTCATCTCGACATAATCCTCACGAACATCATGCGGTCGCATGGTGGAACACAACACATGAAACTCCTTAAGGTGTTTATGTGGATCTTCACCAGCAAGTCCATGAAACTTAGGAAGCAAATGGATCAGTCCAGATTTCAGTTCATAACTGACCTCAGTCTCAGGGTATTGAATACACCAGGGTTGGTAAACAACATCAGGTGTAGCTAACTCCTTAAGAGTTAGGTTGTTATCAGCCATGATATCAA
Organism: Glycine tomentella; assembly: GCA_007407185.1. Classification (NCBI taxonomy): domain Eukaryota; kingdom Viridiplantae; phylum Streptophyta; class Magnoliopsida; order Fabales; family Fabaceae; genus Glycine; species Glycine tomentella. The sequence goes on along the minus strand of PYAF01005421.1, from coordinate 5,616 downwards.
TGTTGAATCAGTAATTGCTCACTGATTTGATGGTGATGACATGTAGCACACAGCTTGTTGAATCTCTCCCAATACTCATATAAAGACTCTCCAGGAAACTGCCTTATGCCACAAATTTCCTTTCGAATGGATGCTATTCTAGAGGCAGGGAAAAAATTTCTCCAAAAATCTTCTCTTCATGTCAGTCCAAGTGTTGATAGGATCTGGTTGAAGGTATAACCAGTCCTTAGCAACACCATCCAGAGAGAAAGGGCATGCCTTCATCTTAACATAATCCTCATGGACATCATGTGGGCGCATGGTGGAACACACCACATGAAACTCCTTAAGGTGTTTATGTGGATCCTCACAAGTAAGTCCATGAAATTTAGGAAGCAAATGGATCAGGCCAGATTTCAGCTCATAACTGATTTCAGTCTCAGGGTATTGAATACACCAGGGTTGGTAAACAACATTAAGTGTAGCTAACTCCTTAAGAGTTAGGTTGTTATCAACCATGATATCAAGATGTGTAGAAGCAGAAGGAGTAGAAGCAGATTCAGAATCAAAGTCAGAAGATACTACACTACTGTCTAAAACTACACTATCAAAGTCATCTAACCTAGGGTTATGTCTGTTTAATCTGTGAAATGTCCTATCTATCTCTGGATCAAATGAATATAATTCACTAGATGTGGACCTAGTCATATACAGTTTAGCTCATAAGGAACAATAAACACAAACAACACAAAAATATCAGACCAACTATATATGCTGAAATGAAATAGAAATTGGAAAACTGCCCTAAAATTTTTTTAAAAAATCTAAAAAAAATAAAAGTGAATGCTTAAAAATCATGATTGATTTTTGTGATTTTTTTGGTGATTTTTAAAAATCATGAAATTAGAAAATTGCCTAAAAAATGGTCTAAACAATGGAATTTGGCGATTTGGACCCCTGGTGAACGTGTTACTTCATAATAGGTTCAACTTGATGTATGAATTTTCTACACCTTTTGGTAAAATTTCAGCCAATTCCGAGATAGTTTGCTGTGAAATTACCAGAATGCCCCTACTCCAATTGTAAAAACTGGTCCAAAACTCCTACTTAGAGTTCGAATTTGCCAATTTGAACCCACACCAAACCCCTAAAGGGATTGCTTTTGTTTAAAATAGGGGATAAACCTTGGGAAACAAATCGCAACTCAAACTGCACAAGCTGGAAAAATTTTGGGACAGCAAAATGACACTACAAAAGGAAGTGTAGGATTGAATTTCATCTTGCTTATCCCTTTTAATTGATTTTACCTATGTATGTTCTATTCTTATTGACGCACACGTTTATGTAAACTTAAATTCGATTCCTTGATAAACACGTTGTCGACACGCACCAAAATAATTTAACTAAGCTAATTCTGTAGCATAGAGATAACCTAGGTCGACTCAGAGACACGATCAATATGGTTCTAGCTTCAATTCAATGGTAACAGTAAGGGGGGAATTTTATCAAACAGTTTGTGTGCGTAAGTAAAATTTGCAAAAACGTAAACTAAAATTAAAGAGCAACACAGAAACTAACAGAATTCAAAAGAAGTAATTTAAAACATCAATCCAATTCACCTCACCAAGAAATTCGAATCATCATTGTTCTCAGAAATAAATCCTATCATGAAAGTTCATTCAATCTCATTAGAAGCAACTCAATCGACTTAACCCCTAAATTGATTGAAACCACAACCCTAACTGAAATATCATTCAATTATTTTGTGATTAATATTCGAAATTAGGCATGAATCCATAACCTAATCCGATTTCAATCCTAAACGCATTCATAATCATGAAAAACAGAATAGCAATTGAAGAAGAAGATGAACATTCAAGTAGAATTCAAAATACTAAACCAGAACTCCAATTCTCCTTGTGCTTAGGTTGGTTCCTTGGATTGATTGAGGATTTAGCCTTCCATGATCATCATCAATGAAAGCCCCATGAAATGGTTGCACAAAAATTGAAGAACAAAAAAACGAAAATGAAGAACAAGGAAGAACAGTAGAGAGAAAATGAGAGCAAGGGTTTTGATCCTAAAAACCTAAAAGAGAGAAGTGTAAAACTGTTTTATTAAAATGAAAAGAGTGGTCTCCAAGTTTCACTAAAGTCACTAATATATGTAGTGACTGAGTTCTGAAAATAAAATGGGCCACAAACAAGCCCAACAATCTAATTATTTTCTATTTACAACCATGTAAGTCAAATTCCCAGCCCAAAATTACAAGTGCAGAGGCGCTAACTTTGAAGCTTAAAATGACCCTCTAAATGACAGAATTGGCCTCAGGCTATTTGTAGTAAACTTGTAGATCTTTTCGTTATCTTTCCAGGGACTCATAGAATGCTCCATTCAAAGATCGGTAGCACCCTATAGGTACTGCACAAGTCAGATACGTCAAGTGAGCCAAAATTCCGAAAATACGCAACAATTAGCAATTAAGCCTACTTACTTGCCTAGGCCAAAAACTGAATTAGAATAGGAAAATAAAGGTCCAAGAGAGGTCAAATAAGTAAAGAAGGATAGAAAAATACTCAACTAAAAGCACTCTATCATTCCTCGCAATTAAGTCCTAAGGATATTTTGCTAAATATCAATCCCTCGCATATTTAATTAAATACCCTAGCATTAAGCTTCTAATCACGTGTTTCGTGCGATCAAAACATTAAGCCCTATTCCTAGCAACGTAACATAGTGAGTGATTTAATTCAATTCAAACCCTAAATTAACTTTCCAGTCGCCTTTAGGGTTAAGTTCATGAAACTAATGATTAATTAGAATCAAGCGTTAAGCATAGAATAAAATCACCAATAAGGAATAGAACCATGCATAAATAATTAAAAGAGCATAGGGATAAGAAGAGTATGTCCAATCCTTAGGAAAGCTTAAGAGAACATCGGCAGAACCTCCTCGAGAGAACCACTGACTAAGCTCGTCATCGATCCTCTTTTCGGCATAATCTCCTTATACAATTCGCTCTACCTGACTTCCCTAAGTTCTACACTCACATAAGAACAACAAACAACTTAAATATGAACAAACAAGTGATTTTGGGAGAGAAAAACAATCAAAAGCATGCTTTGGCCTTCAAATTTCGTCCCTATTTATAGATTTTGGGGTCCTGGATGCTTTGGTCGCCCTGGCCACCAATTTCTTCACAAAATGGGCGCTTGGGCGAGTTAGGATGCTGCCTTGGAACTTGTTGCTCGCCCAGGCGAGCAAAATAGGCATAAACTGGTCGCCTGGGCTAGTTAGAATCTTAGTCTTGAAGGATTCTTTGGGCCTTGATGCTTGTTGGGCCTGGAATGCTGTTTGGGACTTCATTCTTTGCTTAGTTCACTCCTAGCTCTTGGTTTTCGCAGCTTGATTCTTCCATAACCTTTAAACCTAGCAAAATTAAACATTTGATTGGACGAAATCCTTTCAAAATACAAAAGCATAACTTAGCTTAATATAACCATCAACTAACTAGGTTTCTAGGCTTAACTTGTGAATAACTCAATTAAAATAACAGATAAGTGCCATATTTGAATTCTATTTTTACTAAAATGTGGCACTTATCACCCAAAGGAGGCTGAATCCCACTATTCTTGATGTGGTGAAGAAGGAAGTGATGAAGCTACTAGCTGCAGGGATCATCTATCTCATCTCTGATAGCACTTGGGTTTCACCTGTCCAAGTGGTTCCTAAGAAGTCGGGTCTCACAGTTGTGAAGAATCAAGATAATGAGCTGATTCCGACTAGAGTGGCCAATAGTTGGCGAGTTTGCATTGATTACAGGCGACTCAACCAGGCCACTCGCAAGGACCATTTCCCTCTGCCTTTCATTGATCAGGTTTTAGAGAGGTTGGCAGGTAAATCACATTATTGCTTTCTTGATGGTTTTTCTGGTTACATGCAAATCCATATTGCACTAGAGGATCAACATAAGACCACATTCACTTGTCCATTTGGCACATTTGCCTACACCCGGATTCCTTTTGGCCTATGCAACGCACCTGGCACCTTCCAAAGGTGCATGGTAAGCATCTTTTCTGATTTGTTAGAGAGTTGCATGGAGGTGTTTATGGATGATTTCACTATCTATGGTTCCTCTTTTGATGCATGTTTGGATAGTCTCTCTAGAGTGCTTGACCGATGTATTAGTACTAACCTTGTTCTTAATTTTGAGAAATGCCATTTCATGGTGCATAAGGGTATAGTCCTAGGAAATTTGGTCTCTAGTAGAGGTATTGAGGTCGATAAGGCAAAAATTGATGTGATTACCTCTTTGCCTTACCCCGTTTCTGTGCGGGAAGTACGTTCCTTTCTTGGACATACAGGTTTTTATAGGAGATTCATTCAGGATTTCAGTAAGATTGCATTGCCATTGTCCAAGCTTCTTCAAAAGGACGTAGACTTTACATTTGACCAGCCTTGCAAAGAGGCATTTGAGGGATTGAGGAGGAAGTTGACTACCTCTCCCATCATGCAACCGCCAAATTGGGAGCTTCCCTTTAAGCTGATGTGTGATGCCTCTAGTTATGCACATGGGGCTGTGTTGTCCCAAAGAGTTGGTAAACTATCCCATGTCATTGCTTATGCTTCACGTCCTTTGGATGCAGCCCAAGTTAACTACACCACCACTAAGAAGGAGCTTTTGGCTATTGTTTTTGCTTTAGATAAATTTAGATCTTACTTGCTTTGCTCCCATATCATTGTCTTTACTGACCATGCAGCTTTGAAATACCTGTTGAAGAAGCCTGATGCTAAACCTAGATTGATCAGGAGAATGCTTCTTCTTCAGGAATTTGACATTGAGATTAAGGACAGAAGTGGTGCAGAAAACTTGGTTGCTGACCACTTGAGCAGGATTGAGGGACCTCTGGAGTCCTTTCCCATTCGTGATAATTTTCCTGATGAGCATTTGATGCATTTGCATTCCTCGCATGTCACACCTTGGTTTACTGACATTGTTAATTTCCTTGTTGCATCTGTTGTTCCACCTCATGCATCTAGGTCCCAAATAGCTAAACTTAAGAGTGATGCTAAATATTATGTTTGGGATGATCCTTATTTGTGGAGGTTTGGTAGTGACCAAGTGATCTGAAGGTGTGTGCCTGATCACGAAATTCAGTCTATTCTTTATTTTTGTCATGGCACACCTACCAGAGGTCATTTTGGTCCTCAGAGGACCGCTAGGAGGGTATTCAACTGTGGGTTCTTTTGGTCTACCTTGTTTAGAGATGCTCATCACTTTACCACCACTTGTGAGCAGTGTCAGAGAGCAGGAGGCACAATTACACATAGATATGAGATGCCTCAGCAACCCATTATTTTCTGTGAGATTTTTGATGTCTAGGGTATTGATTTTATAGGTCCATTTCCTGTTTCTCATGGCTTTTCATATATTTTGCTTGTTGATTATGTTTCTAGATGGGTTGAGGCTAAGGCCACCAGAACTAATGATTCTAAAGTTGTTGTGGATTTTGTGAGATCCAACATTTTTTGCAGGTTTGGTGTGCCTAAAGCCATTATCAGTGACCAGGGGAGCCATTTCTGTAACCGGTCATTCGCATCCTTGCTTCAGAAGTATGGGGTTGTGCATAGAGTTGC
>PYAF01005420.1:90343-112717 GCA_007407185.1 Glycine tomentella | reverse complement strand
GAGGACTTGAGCATGTTGCTCATATGTTTTGGTTATGTACCTTGATGTACCCAGATGGGTTATTTGTACAGTTTTGTATTGTACAGTGAAACTATGATGTATATTCACCATATTCTGATGTACAGTGTTATGATAGTGACTTTGATGCTGTCACTTCTAGTGTATGCTTCCAAACTGCTTAAACTCTGATTGATTAACTACTTGTTTGTGAGGTGTGGTTAGTAATGTCCCTGATTAGTAAATTGGGGCGTTACATTTATGGAGGGGCATTGTGTTGCGTCGCGGAGGGGGAGGGTGGTGCGCCACGAGGAGGTGGAGGGTTAGGGATTGTGTGGCTGCGAGTGAAGGGGAAAGCAAAAAAAAAGTGAGCGTGTTTAATGGTGATGGTTAAGTGGAGAGGGTGAGGTTGGCTGTTGAGTTGAGACTTGAGAGAGATTTTTTTTTTTTATTTTTAAAATAAGCGTTACAATCTTAGAGTTACAATCTTTATACCTATTCTCATTAAAATAATTATTTATCAACTAAAATATATGCAAACGTATGTTAAAATTGAGGAAGTTGAAGCAAAGGAATCAAGAAGTTTGAAGCATATGAGTTTTGATGTTTTACATGCCCAATCAATTTGATGACATATGTAATTGTTGTTAAGCTTGGTTCAGTTGATAAAGCTTTATAATCCTCATTAGCTTTTGATAATTCATGCATTCATACATTCATTTGATTAGATTTAATCATGTGGTAATAAGAAAATTGATAGAAATTCATAAAGGCATCTAGGAATTTTATAAAATAGTTTCTCACTGCTTTAATCGATTACATAGGTGAAATAATCGATTATAGCATGTGTGTGTTTTCTAGAAAATGCCTTATGAACATTTTAATCGATTACCATTGGTTCGTAATCGATTAAATAAGCTTAACACAAAATTAGAAAGTTTCTGTGATAATCGATTATCTTGAGAAATAATCGATTACATAAGCTTCTGCATAAATTTACACAACATGTTCATTTGGTTTAATCGATTACCAGATGTTCGTAATTGATTAAATGTGCATTGATAAGTTTTAGACATGGTCTGTGATAATCGATTAAATGGGAACTTAATCGATTACATGTGTGCATTAGAAAACTGAGTTCATATGGAATAATCGATTACAAGATGACTTAATCGATTATTTTGTTCGTAACGTATTTCCAGATTCCTGATGAACATTTTAATCTATTATCTGGTTAAAATAATCAATTACTATAGTTAAAATAATCGATTACATTGACGAATTAATCGATTACAATTAGTTAAAACATTTTTTTTTATAAATAGAACAGCCTGGTCTGAGTTATTCATTAAGTGAAAAACAAAGATACTTGTGCAAACCTTGTGATAAACACCTTCTAAAGCTCCCAAGAGTACCCAAGGCTGAATTTAGTGAGAAAATCAAATATGATGAGTATCATGAAGAGTTACTTGTAGTTTTAGCCATAATTCTCAAGGATTGATGAATTGTTCAAGCTAGTGGTTAAAATAGCATCAAGAAAGAATTATATTCATCTATGCATATATTCTCAGATTGTTTGAATCATTCATATCATTGAATTAGCTGAGGAATATAAGGTGATATCTTTCTTGAACCTTAAGTTTGATTTTTGATTGATATTTGCTTTGTTATTGTGTTGTAATTCCATATAACATTTGTATTCGTTAAAACTTTGTCTAGAAAGGTTTTCTAGAGGGAAGAACAGAGAGGGGATCTCTGGTTCTTGGTCTTTTGAAAAGTCTATAGGGTATAGATTTTGAATTTTACCTAGGGTGGGTAAGAGAGATCATTTGTAAGCTTGTAACGAACAAATATTTGTTATAATGGAACTCTGACCAAGATTTGGTTGGAAGAAAGCTGGATGTAGCCTCCGGGGTTGAGAGGTGAACCAGTATAAAATCTTGTGTGTTTTAAGATTTTAGTTTGTATTTCATTATATTCTTGAAGTATAAGGTTTGTTCATTATACAAACTTGGTTACTGCACAAGAGTGATTTGATTGGTGAAGAAAATTGTTTTTCTAATTGGTTTTGAAAGATACGATCTTTTTGAAAGTCTTTCGCTGTTATAAATTTTGAAAGGAAATTTTAAAAACTCTGAGGTAAAACCAATTCACCATCCCTCTTGGTTATATGCATAAGAGTTCATTATATTTTCAATTGGCATCAAGAGCTGGTTCTTGTAATTTGCTCAAGATCTTTTTAAATCTTTGACAATGAATACTAATCAAATAACATTCAAGGAGGAAGCCTCATTGATGAGTCATTATTTACCTTTATTTTCTCACCTTTCTGTACTCATTTTAATCCCTGATTTGTGTTTAATCATTTATATTCCGCACTGTTTCTCATTTAGGATTTAATTGGACTGATAATTCAGATTTTAACTAATTTGGATTTTCTTTAGTTTAATTATTCCAATTTTTATTTTCAGGGCAGTTTAATAATTAAATGGGCTTTGGAATTAATTCATGGACTTGAAGATTGGAGTGCCGCGTCAGCATCATTTTCCACATCAGCATTTTAATTTCGTTTTATTTTTGCTTTAGTGAATTTTTGGGCCAAAATTTTTAGGAAAGGCCCATTTTCTTTTGTTGGAGGTCAGACACTAGTATTTATAGAATACTGTGCCCATGCAAAACAAGAGAATTATTCACGCTCAGTTTTTTTTAGGGTTTTAGGTTTTCGTTGCTGTTGGTTATTCTGCTTAAGGTTTTCGTTTTTGTTTGGATTTTCTGTTTCGGAATACGGTTGCGTTTCAATTTCAGTGCTTATTTCGTTTCTGCTTCAAGTATCTAATCTCGTTTTCTGCTTTCAGTATTTTGGTTTTCGTTTGTGTTAAACTTCGTTTTTGCATTTGAATTTCGTTTCTCTTCTAGTTTCGTTTAATGTTCGGCTGCTATTCAATTCGTGTTTCTGTTGCAATTTTCGAATTAATGGAAGGCTAAATCTTAGGGTTGGACCCTAGGACAGATTGCAAACCCTTAATGGAGGTTCTCTGCACTTGTAATTCTGTTCTGCTTGGTTCTTCCTTGTTGGGTCTCTGTTCTGTATCTTTTTCAAATTAGAGTCATGCTTAATGATTCTGAGTTGGTTGATTCAGTAATCTCAGGTTGCTTAATCCTGAGAGATTCGGCCTGACGAGGTTCGCGTTTGCTTAATTCGTGTAGGGAAGTTTTAGGTTAATCTTCGCTTGGTAGATTAATCTGGACTAACAAGGATTAAGTTAGGATAGATTATCTTTCGTGAACCGAGGATATTAGAGGCGCAATCTGTTCAAAGGTCTGACTTGTTTAATCACTGCAATTATTTGGTATTTCTGTTTTATTTTATATACTCTTGCATTCTGTTAGAATCCCCCTATTACACGTTTAATCCCTTAACACAGACAATTGATCCTAGAGAGACGACCTAGGAGTCACTTTCTAGTACTGCATTTAATTGTATTAATTTGACCGAGTACGACCTCGATCAATCATTGAATAGCCCATCTTTGTTTGAAGGAGAACATTTTAACTTTTGAAAAAATAGGATGCAAATCTTCATCCAATAAAATGACCCGGGTGCTTGGAATTCTATTAAGAAATGTCCTTTCATTCCTACCAAAATTATTGATGACAAATCAATACCAAAAGAATGGGATGAAATGTTTGAAATAGAAAAGAAAATGGTTCAATATGATTTCAAGGCAAAGAATATGATAGCTTTTGCATTATCTTCCGATGAATTTTTCAGGACTGTTAGGTGTAAAAGCACCAAAGAAATGTGGGAATTACTTGAAGTTACACATAAAGATATAATGCCCCTCATTAGCAAAGAAGCCACAAACTGAGAAGAGATCAAAAAGGGATGGAATGTCTAGAAAAGCCTACATTGCTTGGGAGGACAATGAATCCACAAGTTCTGAATCTTCTTCAGAAAAAGAAGTTAAAGCTCACCTATGCCTTACATCTACCATTTGTGAAGAAGAAGAAACATCAAGTACAGAATCAGAGGTAAATTCTGAATTTGAAAATGTAATTGATGCTTTTCATGAGATGCATTGTGAAGCTCAAAAACTAGCAAAAGCAAACAACAAGCTTAAGAGTGACTTAAGATGGCATGTATCCAAGCTTGCTGAATTGCAAGAAGAACTTTGTAAATTGAATGAAGAACATGACAAGCTTCTTTCAAGTTATAAGGAAAATGGATGTACATGCTCTTAGCCAACTCTAAGGTTGATAAATACAATGAATTGCAAAAAGAATTTGATGAGTACAAGCTGAGTAAAGGAAAAGAAAATATGAGCTTGCAAACTAAAAATAGTTATTTGGTTGATTTGCTAAGAAAGTATTACAAAGGAAAATGTAACTTAGATGAAATGCTAAGTGTTCAAAAATATGCTGGTGATACTTATGGTTTGCGATACATGGTGCTAGAACTCAAAGTAAGCTTGTGTTTGTACCTCCAAAACATAAGTATCAAAGGCAGCACAATCAACCGAATAATGTCTATCATAGATTTACTCATGCTAAAACATCAAAATCTACAACTTGCAATTATTGTATGTTAAAAGGTCATACTTCATATAAGTGCTTTGCTAAAAGGTTTTATGTTCCAAATGGTGAATGCATATGGGTTGAGAAAAGAAAGAAAGCCACAAACCCCTTTGGACCCAACTTAAATTGGGGACCCTATTTCTCTCTTTAATTTGATTTGTGCAGATGTGTCTTAGAGCAAAATCAATAATATGGTACCAAGATAGTGGATGCTCTAGACACATGACCGGAGACATATCCATGCTCACAGATTTAGTGCTTGAAGAAAGAGGATATGTTACCTATGGGGACAACAATAAAGGCAGAATTATTGGGCAAGGCAACATTGGAGACAACTTAACCACTAAGATCAAGGATGTGCTTTATGTTGAAGGGCTGAAAGACAATTTACTAAGCATTAGTCAATTGTGTTACAAAGGTTTCAAAGTCACCTTCAACAATGAGACTTGTTTGATACATGAAGGCAAAAATGGTAAAGTTGCACATATTGGCAAAAGGAAGGGTAACATCTATGTTATGTCCATTGACCATGCATTCATACATAAAACTGATTGCTTAATGAGTAAAGTAAATGAAACATGATTATGGCATAGAAGAACATCTCGTATTGACATGCATCATCTCAACAAGTTAGTAAGGAAGGACTTAATAATTGGTCTATCTAAGCTTAAGTTTGAGAAGGACAAAATTTGTGAAGCATGTCAAAGAGAAAAACAAACTAAAAATTCTTTCCAAAGTAAGAACATGATTTCTATTTCTAGACCTCTTGAATTGCTTCACATGAACTTATTTGGTCCTTCAAGAACCATGAGCATAGGAGGAAATTATTATGGACTTGTTATAGTAGATGACTATTCTAGATACACTTGGACATTGTTTATTAGATCCAACAGCCAAGCATTCACAACTTTTAAGAAACTAGCCAAATTGATTCAAAATGAAAAGGGCTGTAATATTGTTTCAATTAGAAGTGACCATGGTGGTGAATTCCAAAATGATCTTTTTGAAAAAGTTTTTGTGAGGATTTTGGAATTAATCACAATTTTTAGCTCCAAGAACACCACAACAAAATGGTGTTGTTGAGAGAAAAAAAATAGACCACTTGAAGAAGGAGCAAGGACTCTTCTAAATGAAACAAAATTACCTAAGCATTTTTGGGCAGATGTTGTGAGCACAATTTGTTATACCCTGAATAGAATTCTCATAAGGCCTATTTTGAAGAAAATGTAATACCTTGAATTTTAAGGCTAGTGATTAGAAACATAACCATGCATTACAATTCCAAAAAGGGCAGCTTAAGAGAATTCAGAGGCAGATTCGGCCATCTCGCGCGATCCGCGTGGGGTCTGGCGCGATCCGCGCAGGAGGCTTGAATCAGAGCAATGGTTTCGACCATCTCACGTGACCAGCGTGGTTCCGGCGCTAACCGCGTGGGTTGTTCGAATAGATGGTGCTGACCGCGTGGATGTGGCGCTGACCGCGTGGGAGGTTCGAAAGGATAGCGCGATCAGCGTGGATATGGCGCTAATCGCGTGAGAGGCACGAATCAGAGTGTGGTTTCGAACCTATGGCGCGATCAGCACGGGGCATGGCGCGATCCGCGCGGGACTTTCGGGCCAACCTTATAAATAGTCATTTTGGACGGAAATGGAGAGGAAGAGAGAGAGAGCAGCCATTGTTGACTAGAGAAGCTCCATATCTTCTCCATTTCTCATCTAAACACCTCCGACCCAACTGAGAAAGTGTTCAGAGCCTCGAGATAAGCTAGAGGCCCAGCTTTATTCTCGACAAAAGGCGGTAAACGGCAAGATTGGATTTCTCTGAGAGAACCCTTGAGAGCTCAAAACCCAAGGTCGAAGGAAGCTTTGCATGGGCGATTTGTCTTGGGAAAAGTGATCCCCTAGTCTTCCTTGACTTCCTAGAGGTAAGAAACTCGAGCTCTAGCTGTTGGTTTTGTGTATTGGATTTTGTTGGTTTTGGGGGTATCTTGAGGGGTGTTTTTGGAGGTGTTAAAGCTGTTATTAGGCTTGGACCCTGTAGAGAAATGTGTTCAGAGGATTGTTTTGAGGAAGTTAGAGCCTTGAGCCATCGTTATTGGTGAAGTTTGATTTTGGCTCTGAGTTATGTATGAGTAGAGAAAAGACTGGTTATTTGGCCGTTATGAACCTTAGAACAGTTGATAAAGTTGCTCATGAGATAGCATAGATGATGTTTATGAGCTGAATTGGTTGTATTGAGAAGATTGAAACTGAGAGGGCTAAAGCCAGGATATGCCTTATGTTAGCCTGAGCAGAGTCTTAGGAGAGGCTCTGTAGCCTTGGTTAGGCTGAGTAGGATCCTTTTGAGGGTCTGAGAATCACTTGTGAAGTGATTAAGGGTGTGTTATGCAGAAAGGATTATAGTTTCCTTTCGTTCTAACGGCTAGAACCGTCTTGATAAGTTATATGTTTGATCTTATGTAGGACATGAGCTTGATAGTTTCAGTGGTGGTGATCACGACGTCGGGAGAGCCGGTGCTTTGCCTAGAGCAGGTAAGCTCTTGGTTCTTGTATGTGTGTCCTCTGTTGTGTTCCACCATGCACCAAATGGGGTGATGGTTCTGATGTGAGTAAATGCGTGTATATGGAAATTGTATATTGATGTGATTGATTAATGGATTGTATTCTGTACCCTGTGATAGGAATTGATGTGTAATGACCTGAGATGCTGAAATGTAAGCTGGACCCTGTGATGGGGAATTGATATGTATGGCTATGAACTGTCTGACTTAGGACATGCTTGGATGAATATGAGATTTGAATGTGAATTCTGTGTATGAATTGAATCCTATGGTAGTAGGATAGATGACATGAGATTGAGAAAGACCTGTTGAGAGATGTTCCTGTGATATAGATGTAGCCTCCTGAATGGAGATGTTCCTATATACACAGAGGTAGCCTCCTCAGGCAATTGTTTTGATATAGATAATGAGATGTGCCTGTGATATATAGATGTAGCCTCTTGAGTAGAGATGTTCCTATATACACAGATGTAGCCTTATTAGATGGAGATGTGCCTGTTATATAGATGTAGCCTCTTGATTGAGATGTTCCTATATATACAGATGAAGCCTCCGATAGATATGTTGAGATCCAGGCATGAGATGTCCCTAGTATATAGAGGTAGCCTCCCTCGGTGGAGATGTTCCTATATACATAGATGTAGCCTCTGCCGAATAGTAGTGTATATCGCCTGATTATTGACAGGTGAAAATGAATTGATAAAAATGATGTTTAATGAAAGGGGTATGAGATCCCTGCTTGCCTGATGAATGATTGAGAAATGTTCTGATATTGAATCTGATGATGGCTGGTTGGAATATATTATTTCTATGTATATGCCTGAAGTGAACCAGGGGAAGGAAATACCTTCAGGGGCCCTGAGTTTACTGGGATTTTATATCTCACCCTTTGTGTGGGGCTTATGTTTTGCAGGTGATTCCTCAGGAGGAGCAGATAGATCCCAAGGCAAGAAGCCTATGCAGGGATAGTTGCTGTTTATAAACCTTAGGCTTAGATGACATGAGCATGTGGCTCTAATATTTTGTATTTTGCCTTTGGTTTTGTTTTGGAACCCTGAGAAGAGATGTATGTACAGTTTGTACTTAAACAGAGATTTTATGTATATATATTCACCATATTATAATGTACAGTGTGTATATTAGTGGCATTTGATGATGTCACGCTTATCTTTATGCTTCCAAACTGCTTAAACTTTGATGATTATAAGTTGATTGTTGATTAATGATTGGTAATGACCCTGAGATTAAAAAGGGGGCGTTACAGAAAACACCTTATGAAATCTATAAAGGAAGAAAACCAAACATTTCTCACTTTAAGGCATTTGGCTGTAAATGCTTTGTGTTAAACAATGACAAATATAATCTTGGCAAGTTTGATTCAAAAGCTGATGAAGCCATCTTTCTTGGATATTCCTTGCAAAGTATGGCTTATATGATCTTCAACAAGAGGACCTTGTGTGTTGAAGAATCTGTGCATATTGTATATGATGAATCTAACCCTTCTTTAGAAGAAGTTTTAAGTGATAATGATGCAGAAACTAAAGAGGAAAAACAACAGCTTATTGAAGCTAGTAAGCAAGAAGAAGATGAAGCACAACTAGAGTCCAATCAAGAGGCAACCACACCTAAACACAAAGATTGGAGGACCACAAGAGATTTATCATTGGACAACATAATTGGTGATGTATCTAAGGGAGTATCTACTAGATCTTCTTTAAGAAATCTTTGTTGCACTATGGCTTTTGTATCACAAATTCAACCTAATAATATTGAACAAGCCTTATTAGATGAACATTAGTTAATTGCTATGCATGAGGAGTTAAATCAATTTAAAAGGAATAATGTTTGGGAACTAGTCCCTAGACCTTCCACTCACACACCTATTGGCACTAAGTGGGTTTTTAGGAACAAGCTGGATGAAAGTGACATCATAATAAGAAATAAAGCTAGATTGGTTGCAAAGGGTTACAAACAAGAGGAAGGCATTGATTATGATGAAACTTATGCTCCAATTGCTAAACTAGAGGCCATAAGGTTACTTCTTGCATATGCATGTTTGTTGAACTTTAGATTGTTTCAAATGGATGTGAAAAGTGCATTTCTTAATGGTTATATTGATGAAGAAATACATGTTGACCAGCCTCCTGGTTTTGTAGATCATCAATATCTTAATCATGTGCACAGACTGAGAAAAACTTTATATGGTTTGAAACAAGCTCCAAGGTCTTGGTATGAGAGGTTGAGCAAGTTCTTACTTGATCAATCATTCACAAGAGGAGAAATGGATAAAACCTTGTTCATCAAAAGAAGAAACAAAGACATACTATTGGTACAAATTTATGTTGATGATATTATTTTTGGTTCTACTAATCATTCTTTGTGTAAAGAATTTTCAGCTAGCATGCAGAAAGAGTTTGAAATGTCTATGATGGGAGAGCTCACATTCTTTCTAGGACTACAAGTTAAACAAATGAAGAATGGAACTTTCCTTAGTCAATCAAAATATTGCATGGAAATGTTAAAGAAGTTTGACATGGAAAATTGCAAAGCTGCAGCAACACCAATGTGAAATTCTACCTACCTAGATTCAGATGAAAAAGGGAAAAGAGTTTATGAGTCAAGATATAGAGGAATGATAGGATCATTGCTTTATCTTACAACAAGTAGACCTAACATTATGTTAAGTGTTTGCTTGTGTGCTAGATACCAAGCCAATCCTAAAGAGTCTCATCAAACTGCAGTGAAAAGGATCTTAAAGTACCTAAAGTCTACACCAAAAGTGGGACTTTGGTATCCAAAAGGTACAACAATCAGCTTAATAGGTTACTCTGATTCTGAATTTGCAGGATACAAATTGGATAGAAAGAACACAAGTGGTACTTGTCATCTATTGGGAAGCTCTTTAATTTCTTGGCATTGCATAAAGCAATCATGTATAGCTTTGTCAACAGTTGAAGCTGAGTACATATCAGCTGGAAGTTGTTGTGCTCAAAGTTTATGGTTGAAGCAACAACTCTAAGATTTTGGTGTAGAACTTCAACATATTCCACTTCTATGTGATAATACAAATGCTATCAATATCTCCAAGAATCCAATCATGCATTCCAGGACAAAACACATAGAGATAAGACATCACTTCATCAGAGATCATGTGCAAAAAGGTAACATTAAAATTGAGTTTGTTGATAGTAACAATCAATTGACTGATATTTTTACCAAATCTTTGGATAGAGATAGATTCTTTACTTTAAGAAACATGCTTGGTTTATTGGATGAATCAAGTATATGTTGATTGACATTCCTGTGCTAGTTACTCTGTTAATGAATGGCTTGAATATTGTGTGAAAAACATTAACTCAAATTGGAAATTGAATACATGTTAAATGCTGCTAAAATCTGTTGTTTTAAGAATTAAAGTTGATATAATTGATTACTATAAACTCTTAATCGATTATTTACTCATATGATGCTTCTATAAAATAAGTTAAAGCTGTTGTAATCGATTACACCATCGAAATAATCGATTATTCACAACTCGAGTTTCTAAAATTTCAAGTTCACTTTGGAATAATCGATTATATTGACGAATTAATCGATTACATGGAGTCTCATATATTTTCCAAATTTTGAACAAGTCTGTAATAATCGATTACTTTATCGAATTAATCGATTATTTGAGTCATGTATGTCTGAGAAATCTGTCTCACTCTGCTTTAATCTATTATCTCCAATTATAATCGATTACACTTCGTCTTTTATAAGCCATCTGTGCTGACATAATCGATTTCCCTGTATTTTAATCGATTATCTCATTCCTCAAAAGTGAAACTTTGAATGAAATAATCGATTACATAACGAAATAATCAATTATTTAAGTGGTTACTGCAAAAAATCTGATAGTTTTGAAACTGTCCAACTGTAGTAAACCACAATTTTATAGAATCTAAGTCTTAATGGTAGTGATTAAGGGCCACAACAGCTATATTTTTGAATTCTCAACTGCCCATTACTTCTAAATAGCCTATAAATAGAGACCTTTTGAGACTTGAAAATTCACATCTTCAAGCCTTACTATCTTCTACTCTCTGTCTCTATATTCTTGCTCTGAGAACACTTGCTTTATAAGTTCTTTTCCTTCTTACTTCTCAAATTCGTGTCCATTACTTTCTCATAATGTCTACCTCCAAAAAGGCTAAAACCTCAAAGAGAAAAGCTCAAGCCCAACCTTCGAATCTTGTTATCAATAGGCTTGATCATTGGTTCGCTAATGAAGCTGACAAAATGAACTACCTACAATTCAATGCCACCAAGCTTCTCTGCCTTCCAAAGTTCTTAAACCTTGGATGGTTTACTGAACAAGGATTTCAATTCTCTCAAATGTTAGAACAACAAGGTCTAACTAAATTTGTTGAAAAATGAAAGGGACTTTTTACCCTGACTTGGTAAAAGTCTTCTCCACTTGTTCCAAAATCCCTATGCATGGAACAATTCTCACTCAAGTAAATGGAGTTGCTACGAAGATTGCTCCAGAAATCTGGCATGAAGTTGCTGGGATCTCCTTTGATGGAGAAAGGAGATTTGATGAAGAAGGTGAAGGCTACAACAGAATGGAAACATACAAAGGTATGCTCATTGATCCTCACATGAATCTGAGGTTAAGATTGAGCACAGGACCTATGACTCATGAAGATAGGCTCCTACACTACATCATCACCTACATTCTCACTCCAAGATCCACCAACCATGCACAAGCAATAGATGATGATCTCCAAGTAGTTTATGGATTGAAGAATGAAATCAAGCTGAATTGGATCCTTATTCTTCAAGAGATCATGCAGAAATCCAAGAGATTGGTAAACTACCCCTTTCCTTATGTTTTTAGTTTTAAGATTCATTAACTATTTTCAAGTGGATGTATCCAATGAAGGCATGGATCACACAATTGCAAGCAATATCCAAATTAAGGAGAAACACCTTACTAAGCTTGGAATGGTGAAGACACCATATGGCTGGCAAATGGCAGGCCAACCTATTCCTTTGGCTAAAAAGGAAGTGGAAGAGGGTGATGAGGAAGGAAATCAATTAGGAGATGCTGAGGAACAACAAGAAGACTTGCACCATCTAAGCCTCAATACTCACATTTTGAATCTTTGATGATACAAAAGATGGATGCTTTGTTTTCTTTACATCATGAACAAAGAGATGAAGTTAATTCTTCATTAGAGGAACTTAAGACAAGGGTGAAGAACATAGAATCCAAGATTTTCAGGGATGAATCTAGGGATTTGGCTTAGTTCTTGTCTAAGTTTGAATATGTTTTATGTTATGTTTTGTATTTTTTTATGTTTTTTTTAGTTTTTATTTTATGTTTGATGTATTTGGTTCATTTTATGATTAATAAAATTGTTTCTATTTCCTTTTCTATTTGTCTGCATATGTCTATTTTTTTGAATTTGATATGCCAAATAGGGGGAGTAGATAGTAAGAAAAAATGAATGAAATAGGAGTAATTAATGAATGAAATGAATTGTTTTGATAATTTGAAATGCTTAAAACAAAATAATCTAAGAAACTCAGGGGGAGTTAGCATAAAAAACTCAGGGGGAGTTATTAAACAAATACCTAATGAATATCTGAATGTTTTAAATCAATCAAGTTATGATAATGCTTGATCTTTGCAAAAGCTGAGAAATTTTCAAATTACACATCTTTTCATTGAAGCATGTTTCATCAATTAAATATTTGGCATGCTCAAAATCAAAAAGGGGGAGATTGTTAGAATTGAGAAAGCTGAAGCAAAGCAACCAAGAAGTTTGAAGCATATGAGTTTTGATGTTTTACATGCCCAATCAATTTGATGGCATATGTAATTGTTGTTAAGCTTGGTTTAGTTGATAAAGCTTTATAATCCTCATTAGTTTTTGATAATTCATGCATTCATACATTTATTTGATTAGATTTAATCATGTGGTAATAAGAAAATTGATAGAAATTCATAAAGGCATCTAGGAATTTTATAAAGCAGTTTCTCACTACTTTAATCGATTACATAGGTGAAATAATCGATTACAGCATGTGTGTGTTTTCTGGAAAATGCCTTATGAACATTTTAATCGATTACCACTGGTTCGTAATCGATTAATAAGCTTAACACAAAATTAGAAAGTTTATGTGATAATCGATTATCTTGAGAAATAATCGATTACATAAGCTTCTGCATAAATATACACAACATGTTCATCTGGTTTAATCGATTACCAGATGTTCGTAACCGATTAAATGTGCATTGATAAGTTTTAGACATGGTCTGTGTTAATCGATTAAATGGGAACTTAATCGATTACATGTGTGCATTAGAAAACTGAGTTCATATGGAATAATCGATTACAAGATGACTTAATTGATTATTTTGTTCGTGACATATTTCCAGATTCCTTATGAACATTTTAATCGCTTATCTGGTTAAAATAATCAATTACATTGACGAATTAACCAATTACAGTTAGATAAAACAATTTTTTTTTTATAAATAGAACAGCCTAGTCTAAGTTATTCATTAAGTGACAAACAGAGATACTCATGCAAACCTTGTGATAAACACCTTCTAAAGCTCCCAAGAGCACCCAAGGCTGAGCTTAGTGAGAAAATCAAATATGATGAGTATCATGGAGAGTTACTAGTGGTTTTAGCCATAATTCTCAAGGATTGATGAATTGTTCAAGTTAGTGGTTAAATAAATCATCAAGAAAGAATTATATTCATTTATGCATATATTCTCAAATTGTTTGAATCATTCATATCATTGAATTAGCTGAGGAATATAAGGTGATATCTTTCTTGAACCTTAAGTTTGATTTTTGATTGATATTTGCTTTGTTATTAAGTTGTAATTCCATATAACATTTGTATTCTTTAAAGCTTTGTCTAGAAAGGTTTTCTAGAGGGAAGAACAGAGAGGGGATCTCTGGTTCTTGGTCTTCTGAAAAGTCTATAGGGTATAGATTTTGAATTTTACCTAGGGTGGGTAAGAGAGATCAGTTGTAAGCTTGTAAAGAACAGATATTTGTTATAGTGGAACTCTGACCAAGATTTGGTTGGAAGAAAACTAGATGTAGCCTTTGGGGTTGAGAGGTGAACCAGTATAAAATCTGGTGTGTTTTAAGATTTTAGTTTGTATTTTATTATATTCTTGAAGTATAAGGTTTGCTCATCATACAAACTTGGTTACTACACAAGAGTGATTTGATTCGTGAAGAAAATTGTTTTTCTAATTGGTTTTGAGATACGATTTTTTGAAAGTCTTCTGCTGTTATAAATTTTGACAGCAAATTTTAAAAACTCTGATGTAAAACCAATTCACCCCTCTCTTGGTTATTTGCATAAGTGTTCATTATATTTTCAACATCTTTTTAATTACTTTAAATAATAAGTAATAACAAGTCAACCTCTAAAAAAGTAATGGCAAGGAAACAAAAATTGATCAAGTAACAACCAAAATTATATTTAAATTCGTAAGTTTTTTTTAGCTTTGAAGTACGTCCTAAGTACAGGTAAGAAAAAATTGAACATTGTCTTTCAATCCCAGCAAAAATCACTATTGTCTTTCAATCACTAGACAATCAATACTGTTGTTAATTTTTTCCAGTATCTAGTCTATTTAAAATATTGTGTATTTATTATTTTTAAAAATTCAAATATTTTAAAAATAAGTTTGCGGTCCAAGTGAATCCTATAAATTGAACTTATTTTGTATCTAATTATCCATGTTATGGAATTATATTAATTTGTGATTTTTTAAAAATATTTTAGGTATAAAAAAATTTATTTTTTATTATAGATCGGGTCATGTGGGTCAATCAATAATCCACCGATTTGACCACTGACTAGTGACCTAGTACCCTGACCGGGTCAGTCACCAGGTCGATTTTTATAACATTGGATATAGTTAAAAATGAGTTGTTGGATATAGTTAACAACTATGCGTTGGGATGCAAGTAAAAAAATTTAAGTATGAGAATTTAGAAGATTTATTAAAGTTGATTTAATTTGAAGACATAATACTAATGTTATGTTTGATGACGTGATTGAAGTAACAAAACTGTGAAGATCAAGATAAGTTATGAAAACAAGTTATTGAATTTACATACTCCTTAAAAAAGTAAACAAAGAATTAGTGACGATGCATGATTTTTTATTGTGTCTTTGATGGCAGTTATCAATGATTTTTCAACATGAAGCATGAAGACACAAGTGTCAACATCTTGAGTAGATAGTTCAAATAAGTTATACATTTATATAAATCTTGTATATCAATTGTTGAGTTGAATTAGATTATAAATAGGCATGACGATAGTTATTTTTCTTTGGTTACAAAGATCACAGACTTCATTACACCAACACGTCGCACAAGAAATGGCTACCGATTACCAAAAAAAAGTATATATTTGAACCCATACTTTAATGCAATTTACATTTTTGTATTTTTTTCATTAATCAATTCACATTTCATGCAAATCTTTCCTTCTACATTTCTTCTCAAAACTCTTAACTCCTTCCAATCATCATTTTTTCTCTAAACTCTAAACTTATTTACTTATTGATCTTTACGTTTCTACAATTTTACTTTGTTTTACAATTCAATTTGATTTACTTCTAAAAGCATTTTACATTACAATTTTGTATGTTTTTTACACGTTAACTTCATTTATTAATCAAGTTACACATTTTTTACTTATTCAAAAATGTCTTTATTATATGTATGTATGTATATAACTACAATCTTATTCAAAGGCTAACTTTTGAAATCATGCTCGAAATAGTGTATTTCGATATAAAATCTAACTATCCAATGATTTATGAAAACATTATTTTATACAAATATTAATCATCAAAATGAATATCTTCGAATGTGATACAACAATATGCTATTATATTAAAAATTCATGTTCATTTGAATGATCTCGTAATTTCTTTAATTGGAAGTTATAACAACTGCTAGTTTAAATAAAAAGAAGTTACAATTGTGATTCTGCCACATTAAATAAAATAAGTTGTTTGTGGTTGATTAGAATCAAGATTAAAAGATCAATATATTTATTTTGATTACCCAAACGAATTTCCACCATAAACACTATGATTGATTTTTTTGTTGGTTATGTTTTTGGTTCTTGAACTTTTGCCGATTTTCACTTTTGGTCCCAAAACAAAATATTGACTAGCTTGGTCGCTAATCTTTTCCATTTTTGGTTTTGGTCCCTAATGTTAGTATGCTCGTTATGTGATAAGGTGTGGTTACATATGGTGATCTGTTGGATGCCAAGGTGGAAGTAGTGTTGACGTGGTGAACTGAAGTTCAGCCACTCCATTTAAAATAATAGATTATTTAATAAAATTGTTAACATTTTTATTTTATTTTTAGTTGTAAAATAAGTTTTCTCAAACATTGTTAGCCCATGTGTTGCTCATGCATCTTGAGTGAGAGAAAGTTAGGGTTCTCAAAGGATAGAAAGAGGTGATTCTTCAAATCTTATGCGAAGAGAAAGAAGGCTTTCAAGGAACTACGAAGAGCTTTTGAGATCTAGTGCGGTGAGGCAATGTCATAGCAAATGAGTGTACCCATGTGAAGAGGCAATTCTTCAGTGTCTTGGCGTTTAACTGTGGTGTTGTCGTATTTGTCATTGTCATCCCACATTGTTGGTTGGAGACGCTGCTTTTGCAAAGACAATGAGGTGCTCGTAACATCGCAAAGTGCAAGAAATATAGGACATTTGTTTTGGGGTTGTCCTAATTGAAAGGTATGGTAAATTATGGTGTTTTGAATTTGAATAAAATATTTTTCAAATTTCTAATTTCCTTTTTATTGTGAAAATGCAGAGAAGTTGTATTGTGATTATTTTAGATGGGTTGACGAAAATGAGGGGGAACTAATCCAATGGAGGAACACATTGCAACAGCTATGGAGGAGCATAAGAAGAAGAACTCCAAGTTGCATTATCCTGGGTTCTGTCATGTTTTGGATAGTAGTATAGTGTATTCTGAGCATTCTATTTCTGAACCTTTTGTTTCTGATTTTGAACATTATGATTCAAAAATTGTTGTTGATACAATGGCTAACAACAATCGAACTCTTAAGGAATTGGCTACACCTAATGTTGTTTATCAACCTTGGTGTATTCAATATCCTGAGACAGAGGTTAGTTATGAACGAAAATCTGGACTAATCCATTTGCTTCCAAAGTTTCATGGTCTTGCAGGTGAAAATCCACATAAACATCTTAAGGAGTTTCATGTAGTGTGTTCCACCATGCAACTAGATGACATTCACGAGGATTATGTCAAGATGAAGACATTTCCATTCTCTTTGGATGCTGTGGCCAAGGACTGGTTGTACCTTCAACCAGATCCTATCAACACTTGGACATATATGAAGAGAAGATTGTTTAAGTCTTCCCTACATTCAGAAAAGCATCCATCCGGAAAGAAATTTGTGGTATAAGGCAGCTAGCTGGAGAGACATTATATGAGTACTAGGAAAGATTCAACAAGTTGTGTGCTACCTGTCCTCACCATCAAATCAGTGAACCATTATTGATTCAGTATTTTTATGAAAGCTTGATGTTGATGGATAGGAGTATGATAGATGCAGCCAGTGGAAGCGCTTTGATGGACAAGACTCATCTTGCTGCAAGACAGTTGATTTCTAACATGGCAGCCAATTATCAACAATTTGGTACTAAAGGAACTGCAACATCCAAGGCTGTTGCAAATGAAGTTTCTATTTCTATGATTGCTGATAACCAGAGATTGAAGAATAAGCTGACGGAATTGACATCCCTTGTGAGACAACTTGCCATTGGTAAACAACAGAATGTGATGACAACCAATCAACCAAGGCTATGTGGTATCTGCTATGCACCTGATCATCCAACAGAATCATGTCCTATTCTTCAAGAAACATAATAAGTTGCTAAAGTTTTTGCCATACAATCTGGACAACCATTCAGACCTCAACAACAACATGATCCTTACTCCAACACTTATAATCCTGGTTGGAGAGATCACCCAAATTTGAGGTATGGTCCTGGTCCACAACAACCATTCAGACCTCAATAGCAGCAATATCAACCCTCTAACAGTAAATACCAACCTCCCCTATTCAGACAACAACAACAATTCTAGCAGCCTGCACCTACACATGCACAACTTGTGCAGAGCAATTATGGACCTTCCTTGGAGGACATGATGAAGCAAATGGCAACCACCAACATTCAATTTCAACAAAATGTCAGTGCCACCATCCAAGACCTGCAGACTCAGATTGGACAGTTAGTTACAAATGTCAACCAGATGCAACAGCAAGGTTCTGGCAACATTCCAGAACAACCAGCTATTAATCCAAAGAATGTGAGTGTTATTACCATGAGGAGTGGCACAAAGCTTCCAAATTCAACAAATGCTGGTAAAAAAATTGATGATGGTGCCAAAACAGATTCCTCTACCTTTTCCTTCTAGATCCATTCTTGCAAAGAAAGTGGAGCTTGATTCTAATCTGCTTGAGACTTTCAGGAGGGTAGAAGTCAACATTCCCCTTTTGGATGCCAACAAAAAGATTCCAAAATATGCAAAGTTCTTTAAAGGATTTGTGCACCCACAAGAGGAAGCTAAAGGGAAATGAGCAAGTAAACATGGACAGAAATGTTTATACACTTATACAAGGCAAAACTGTTCTTGGCACTTTCACTATCCTTTGCACTATTGGAGAATGTACTTTTATAGATGCCATGCTTGACCTTGGAGCCTCAACTAATGTCATGCCCACCTCAATTTACAGATCACTACATCTTGGTGATTTGAAACCCACTGGTGTTGTCATTCACTTAGCCAACATGAGTGTTGCGCTTCCATTTGGACTTATTGAAGATGTGCTAGTGCGAGTTAATGATTTGATTTTTCCTGCAGATTTTTACATTTTGGATATGGAGAGTGAGTCTTCCAACCATGGTTCCACATTGATCCTAGGGAGACCATTCTTGATGACAGCTAGGACCAAAATTGATGTGCATGCAAGAACTCTTTCCATGGAGTTTGGTATGACGTTGTCCAGTTCAACATTTTTGAGGCCATGTGACATCCTGTAGAG
Source organism: Glycine tomentella (assembly GCA_007407185.1). Classification (NCBI taxonomy): domain Eukaryota; kingdom Viridiplantae; phylum Streptophyta; class Magnoliopsida; order Fabales; family Fabaceae; genus Glycine; species Glycine tomentella. The sequence goes on along the minus strand of PYAF01005420.1, from coordinate 93,446 downwards.
GAGCATTCTGTCTTTCTTGTTGATATCATTGATGTTGCAGTAGATAGTGTAGATTTACTTTCTAAATTTTTTGATTTTTCTTATTTTGATCTTGGTTCTTGTAATTGTACTTGTGATGATTCTGTTGTTGTGTGTAGTATTTGTGCGAAGATTTCCTCCGCACTTCACTTTGATTGTGTTGTAGATATAGGTATAACTGTTGATTCTCCTATTTCCCTTCCCTCAGCCACCAATCTTTCCTTGCCTTCCATCATGCAGCCACTTTCTTTGGAGCTGCAGCCACTACCTGAGCACCTTAAATATGCATATTTAGATGATGCTCAGAAGCTCTTAGTCATTATATCTAGCAACCTATCACTTGAGCATGAAGAGAAGTTGTTGCATGTTTTGAGAGGCCATAAAAAGGCCATTGAATGGACACTTGCTAACCTTCCTAGAATAAATTCTTCCATTTGCATGCATCGGATACTCTTGTAGGATGATTCTAGGCTGGTGAGGCAGCCACAGAGGAGACTGAATTCCACTATTCTTGATGTGGTGAAGAAGGAAGCGATGAAATTACTAGTTGCAGGGATCATTTATCCTATTTCAGATAGTACTTGGGTTTCACTTGTCTAAGTGGTTCCTAAGAAGTCGAGTAACACTGTTGTGAAAAACCAAGATAGTGAATTGATTCTGAATAGAGTAGCCAATAGTTGGCGAGTTTGCATTGACTACAGGAGACTCAACTAGGTTCTGGAGAGGTTGGTAGGTAAATCACATTATTGCTATCTTGATCATTGTTCAGGTTACATGCAGATTCATATTGCACCGGAGGACCAACACAAGACCACATTCACCTGTCCATTTGGCACATTTTCCTACACTATGATGCCTTTTGGCCTATGCAACGCACCTGCTACCTTCCAAAAGTGCATGGCGAGTATCTTTTCTGATTTATTAAAGAGTTGCATGGAGGTGTTTATGGAAGATTTCATTGTTTATGGTTCCTCTATTAATGCATGTTTAGATAGTCTTTCTAGAGTTCTTGACCGATGTATTGGGACTAACCTTGCTCTTAACTTTGAGAAATGTCATTTTATGGTACATGAAGGTATAGTCTTAGGGCATTTGGTCTCTGGTAGAGGTATTGAGGTCGATAAGGCCAAGATTGATGTTATTACTTCTCTACCTTACCTCGCTTATGTTCGGGAAGTGCGTTCTTTTCTTGGACATGCAGGTTTTTATAAGATATTCATCTAGGATTTCAACAAGATTGCACTGCCATTGTCCAAGCTTCTCCAAAAGGACGTAGACTTTATGTTTGACCAACCTTGCAAAAAGGCATTTGAGGAATTGAGGAAGAAGCTTACTACCTCTCCCATCATGTAGCCACCAGATTGGGAACTTCCCTTTGAGCTCATGTGTGATGCCTCTAATTATGCACTTGGGTTGTGTTGTCACAAAGAGTTGATAAACGATCCCATGTCATTACTTATCCTTCACGCACTTTAGAGGCAACCCAAGTTAACTACACCACCACTGAGAAAGAGCTTTTGGCTATTGTTTTTTCTATCTTTTTTCCTTTTTTCCATATCACTGTCTTTACTGACCATGCAGCTTTGAAGTACTTGTTGAAGAATCCTGATGCTAAACCTAGATTGATCAGGTGAATGCTTCTTCTTCAGGAGTTTGATATTGAGATTAAGGACAGGAGTGGTGCGAAAAACTTGGTTGCTGATCATTTGAGCAGGATTGAGGGACCTGTTGAACCCTTTCCTATTAAGGATAATTTCCCTGATGAGCATTTGATGCACTGACATTCATCACATATTACACCTTGGTTTGCTAATATTGTGAATTTCATTGTTGCATTTGTTGTTCTGTCTCATGCATCTAGGTCTCAAATAGATAAACTTAAGAGTGATACTAAATATTATGTGTGGGATGATCCTTATTTGTGGAGGTTTGGTAGTGATCAAGTGATCCACATTTGCGTGTCAGATCATGAGATTGAGTCTATTCTTTAGTTTTGTCATGGCACACCTATCGACGATCATTTTGGTCCTCAGTGAACCACTAAGAGAGTATTGAACTGAGTTCTATTGGCCCACCATGTTTATAGATGCTTATCACTTTACCACCACTTGTGAGCAGTGTCAAAGAGCAGGATGGACCATTACACATAGACATGAGATGCCTCAACAGCCCATTATTTTCTGTGAGGTTTTTGATGTGTGGGGGTATTGATTTTATGGATCCATTTCCTGTTTCTCATGGCTTTTCATATATTCTGCATGCTGCTGATTATGTTTTTAGATGGGTTGAAGCTAAGGCCACAAGAACTTATGATTCTAAAGTTGTTGTGTATTTTGTGAGATCTAACATTTTTTCCAGGTTTGGTGTGTCTAGAGCCATTATCAGTGACCGGGGGAGCCATTTTTGTAACAGGTCATTGACATCCTTGCTTTAGAAGTATGGGGGTTGTGCATAGAGTTGCTACAACTTACCTCATTAGACCGTACATCTTTCTTGGTATATCCAGATAATAGATAGGAACATAAACTGAAACATTCTAGAGCTACAAAGATAGTTATTAAATCGTTAGCGCCGCATAAAAACATTCCTCCTAGAGTAGCTGTTAATATGAATAACAGAAACTCTGTTATAGCCATTTCTATACATTCAATGTACTCTACGGATAGAGGAATACATAGAGTTGAACATATCTTGGGGTGGGTTTACTACTTAGATGCTTTCAGCAGTTATCCGCTCCGCACTTGGCTACCCAGCATTTACCGTGGGCACGATAACTGGCACACCAGAGGTGCGTCCTTCCTGGTCCCCGTTCGACATACAACAATGTGTTGAACCACTTCAACAAGTCTGCGTGTAAGATATCCAGCATCTCTGATGTTCGTACAACAGTATCTACAACCCCTTTACGAGCTCCGTAGCAAGAAATTATATATTCGGTTAAAGATAGCCCTTCGCGCAAATTGCTTTGAATAGGTAAATCAATCATTTGTCCTTGTGGATCCGACATTAATCCTCTCATACCCACTAATTGGTGTACTTGAGATGCATTTCCTCTAGCTCCCGAAAAGGACATTATATGGACTGG
>PYAF01005420.1:78260-90243 GCA_007407185.1 Glycine tomentella | reverse complement strand
TTGAATAAATACCTCGACGATTCCCACTCGTTAATATGTAAAGTCCAATAAGCATATCTTGAGTTGGTACAGAAATAGGATCCCCAATAGCCGGAGACAGGAGGTTCGTATGAGAAAACATAAGTAAACGAGCTTCTGCTTGAGCTTCTAAAGATAAAGGCACATGAACAGCCATTTGATCCCCATCAAAGTCTGCATTGAATCCCTTACAAACTAAGGGATGCAAACAAATAGCACGCCCCTTTACTAAAATGGGTTGGAATGCCTGTATACCTAATCTATGCAGAGTCGGCGCTCTATTCAGCAATACGGGATGTCCCTGCATAACTTCTTGAAGTATTTCCCATACAATCGATTCTTTTTCCCGAATTTTACTCTTAGCAATCCCTATGTTCGAAGCAAAATGTTTTCGAATTAGACCACGAATTAGAAATGTCTGGAAAAGTTCTATTGCTATTTCGCGGGGCAATCCACATCTATGTAATGAAAGTGATGGACCTATGACAATGACAGAACGACCCGAATAATCAACCCGTTTCCAAACTAATGGGAAAGTAGAGGAGGAGCTTATGGTAGACCTCTCTTTGGTCTTGCCAATTTTATGTGATGATGTGCATTGAATGGAATTTGAGGAGTTTCCTTTTCCCTTCTTTTATTTGTTGTCTCTTTGTTTGCATTTCATTGCATGCTCACATTGAGGACAATGTGCATTTCAAGTGTGGGGTGAAGGGTTACAAAAACATTTTTTATTTTCTGTTTCTGTTATTGTTTTGCTGCATTTGTTTTGTTTTGTTGCTATTCTGTTTTTACATTAGAAAATAAAAAATTATAATTTAGGCACTTTTCATGTTTTTCATAGGATTTATAACTTGTATAAATTGTGAGAAATTGGATCGAAAGGTTTCGTGCTTGATGTCAATCGTTGTTGCAATTGTTGAAGTGATAAGTAGGCTTGAGAAATAGAATTTAAGATGGATCATGTGTGATAGAATTATGCCTTGTGAATTTTTGGGCTGTGGATGAATCAAATTATTTCATTCATGTTCTTTCATGTGTGATTTCACTCTTGTGCTAGATTACTCTATGTTTTGTCTTGCCTCTTTTGACATTCCTTATTGCAATGCTTTGATTGAGATGATTTAGGCCTTCTTTCTTTTATCCACTAGCCAAATAAACCTATCCTTGCATTGATATTCATTGTCACCCTTTTTGAGCCTTTAACCTTTTCTTTCTTGTGTAGCTCATTACAAACTAAAAAAAAAATGAAAAACCATGTTATCCTAACTTTAGGGAGAAAATAGGCCTTGGAATTGTTTTAGGAGTGGGTTTCAAACAAGTGTGGGGTATTTTTTTTTTTTTGATTTAGAAAGAAAATAAAAGGAGTTTAAAAAGAAAAAGTCCAAAAAAATGAAAAAAAAAGAAGTACAAAAAAAAAATGCAATAAAAATTGTTGCGGTTCATTTTCATCCGTATAAGTTCTCTTAATTTAATTTTGTTGTTCTCCACCTTGTTTCTTTGTTTCTACTCCTCATTTACTTGTTGGCTTACTTCCCATTGCCTCTCTTTTCTCTTAGTTTTAGCCTAAATGTCCTTCTTTTATCCACACTTTACCTAAGCCATATATTACAAACCAATAAAGTCCTTTTGATCTTTTGATGCATGTGTATTTCAAGTTGAATGAATTAGAGTCTTGCCAAAATTTGGATGTGCTAGTTACATGTGGTGTTTGAGTGTAAACATAAACCCATACACATTAGAAGAGGTTGAGTGTTGCTCTTTGAGAGATTTCTATCACCTTGGTTCATTCTTAATTTTAACTTGACTACTTTTTCACTTTGCACTTTGTGATCATGTGTTCATGGATTGTTTGTTACTTTGATATCATTCTTCCATTTTTCATCTTTCGTAGTTTTGTGCGTAATTAGGATCCATTGAAAATTGTGTGTGCCTTGTTTATACCTTTCTCTTAGTTTGTGGTTTACTTTAGTTTGAATTTTTCTTAGTCTTTCTTTTAGTTTTTTCCAAGAGTGCAAAAGTTTAAGTGTGGGGTATTTTGATTGAGTATTTTAGTTTAATATTTTTCTATTTTTCTTAGCTTATTTGAATTCTCTTGGAATATTATTTCCTCACTCTAACTCAGTTTTTATCTTAGGCAAACAAGTGGGCTTAATTGATAATTGTTGCTTATTTTCGAATTTTTTCCTTTGACCTATCTTCCTTGTGCAGGACATAGAGAGCTCTACAGAATTCCAAATCGCACATGAGTAGTCTGTGGAAAGATAGGGAAAAGATCTACAATTTTGTCAGAGATAAGCCGAAGCCAATTCTATCATTTTGAGGGTCAATTTAGGCTTGGAAGTCAAAACCCCTACACTCGAGTTTTGGGCTGCAAATTGGTGTAATTAGTAATTAGTTAGATTAGATGGGTCTAATCATGGCCCATCCTTTCCTACTGACTCGGTCACTATATTTTAATGCAATTAGTTAGTGAAGAGACACACTTTATTTTTTGAGGACAAATAGAATTTTTAGTTTCTTTTAGAAGATTTTAGAATTAAAACATTTTCTCTCAATTTTTCTTTATTTTTCTTCTTCCTTTCATCTTTGTTCTTTTATTTTTCTCATACAAATTTCATGGCTCTTACATTGATTATGATCATGGAAGGCTAAATAATCAATCAATCTAAGGATCTAGTCGAAGCAACGAGAATTCGAGTTCTGATTTGGTATTCTAATTTCTATGTGAATGTTCATCTTCTTCTTCAATCCTCTTTTCAATTTTCATGATTATAAATATGTTTAGGATTGAAAAAGAATTAGGTTATAGATTTATTTCCTAATTTTGAATTTTAATCATAGATTGTTTGGATGATATTTCAATCCGACTTGTGATTTCAATTGATTTATGAGTTAATTCGATTGAACTGCTTCCTTCATAATATGATCATTATATGAGAACTATGATAATTTGTATTTCTTGGTTTGGTGAATTGCATTGATATTCTTGAATCTGTTTTACAACACCTTTTATCAATTCTGTTTGTTTCTACATTTTACTTCAATTCTTGTTTGTGTTTTGCAATTTTTATTCATTGCCTACAAACTGTTCGCTTAAAATTCTCATGTTGTTTATTAGTGAATTGAAGTTGGAACCAAATTAATCATGTCTCTGGGTCGACCTAGGTTAGTCCTGTGTTACAAAATTAGCGTAGTTAATTGTTTTGTAGCGATTCGACAATCGTTATCATATGTGCCCATCAAGGTGTAATGGTTAAATGACCCTCCCTAAACTCAGGGAATCAATCAACTTGTGCTACATTGATCGACATTGTCGCAATCCTATGGAGTTTGATGAAGAGCATCCTCCCATCCATCCCTCTATTAAGCCTCTCAACCATGCTCAAATAGTTGTCGCCTTTGTGTTTCTGTTCCAGTAGAATGTCGCCATCAATTGGTCCATGCAAAGTCTTAATGCTTCAATTTATCATTTCCTCAACCCTACAGCCCCAAGAGTAACCCCTAGTCCTTTAATGTGGCCCACCCTTGCTAAATTTGAAGCTTTATTTGCTTAGCCTGGGGACTAGCTCACTTTCATGGGGGATGTTGGTAGCCCAGGTGTTGCGACAAATGTTAAAGGAGCAGAATCGATGACTGGAGAAGGACATTAAGCAAAAGAAGGACTCAACGAGAAGAAGATGGAGGAAGAGGAAGATGATGAAGGACAAGACTCGAGTCATGAGGAAGAGGAAGAAGAAGATGAAGAAGAAAAAAGTGATAATGGCTCTGGTAGTTCTGGGAGGAAGTTTAATAATGCTTAGGGGATTGCTCGTTTTATCCCATTGATTAAAGGACACCATTTTTAAACTCTTGTAACTTTAATTTCCTGCAATTTTAATTTTTGCCTTTTAATTTCTACACTTTTAAATTTAGTTTGGTTTGCATGAAAATGGTTTATTTTGAAGCATGTTTGGTTTGTAGTGTGATATTGGCTACATGACACAATCTTAGGTTTCAACCAAGTACTATATTTAGTTTCTAAATGTGCGTTTATTGGTTGCATAGACATAGAAAAATGTCATCCTAATGTGATCTTAGCATGGCTTTTGAAAAATTGCATTTGTGAAACCGTGGTTTGAATGCTTAATTTTATGGTTGCTCATTTTGTTAGCATAGCTTGGATGCATTTGTGTTTTGAGAAAAATTAAAGTATTGCATGAATTTTATGACAATTTGAGAATGCTAGAAAAATAGTTTGTGAGTTGTGTGTTGCCAATGTAAATGATGAATGTCACCCTTTGGGTCACAATTGGCTTTGAATAACTCTCTTGTGATTAATGTTGTGTTCCATTTTAGACATGATCAAGGAAATTTTTATTGATTGATGATTGTGAACCTTAGAGCCAAAAAGCTAACCCGTGAAGTGTATTCCATGTACACACCCCTTTGAGCCTTTAATTGAATTTATTCTTTCTTGATAACCCAATAAGCTTAAAAGAAGAAGAATTTGCTTTCCTTACCATAGGATATGAGAGCAATTGTATGTTGGGTTGAAAGTAAGTTTGGGGGAATGCTTGTGAGGATCAATTTGGGTATAATTATATGCCACTTTCATGTAAATTTAATTGAAGCCACAATTGTAATTGTTAAATTTCTATAATTTCCAGTCCTTCCAATAAAATAAAATAAAAAAGAAAGAGAAAAAGTGTAAGAAAAAGGAAAAAAAAGATTATGGAAGTAGAAGGAAATAAAGTTGTGATAAAGGCATGAAATCAAATTGATGGGAAATTGGTAGGTACTTTTGGTATAACAATAAGAGGGATTGTGTGAATTTTGTAATACATTGATTGCTCTCTCTATCTCATGGTCTTTGAATTCTTAGATAAACCAAATTCCTTTCAAGCCAAGCCACATTATAAGCCTTGATCAAGTCCTTATGGTCTTCATGTGGGTGCATGTATTTTATTGCTTATGAGAAGGAAAGCAAAGTTGATCTCAATTGTGTGATGATATGGTAACACCTATAGCAATTGGTGCTCGAGTGATACACATGTGCAATGAGGGTCAAGCTTTTTTGAGTTTGTCGAATTAGAATTGTATGTTTTGTTTTTTCTTCTCAAAATAAAACATTTGCATCCTTGCTATGGTTTTGGTTGAAAGCACCACTCTTAAGTTTGAATAATTGGTGTAGCCTTTTAATGTTCAAGAGGAAGCACATGTTGATTTGCTAGGATGAAATTGTACTTAGTTCATGTATGTTGATGTAGTATAGTTTCTTTAGTAGTATTATTTTATGTTGTATCTTTTGCTTGAGGACAAGCAAAATTCTAAGTTTGGGAGAGTTGTTAAGTGCCAAATTTACATACTCGTAAGTATTGTTTATGACACTTTTCTTGCTCTTTCTTAGATTTAGAGGGTTTTTTTTACTCCAATTGCGTTGTTTTTATTAGTTTATTAATTCTAGCATAAAATGTTCATTTTGTGACTACTTTGCAGTAATTTATCCCATTTTTATGAAGATAAAAGGTTTGAAATGGAAAATGTATCTTGGAGAACAAGTTGGGAGTACTGAAACTTCAAAAGGATCAGCTTGGACAACAAAAATTCAAGAATGAAAATCGACATTTGGATAAGCCAGAGTCCATGGCTGAGCAAGTCTGCACTCAAAATGAAAATTTTGTCTTTTGTATTTTTAGGACTAACTTGTGAATATGTTCTTATTCCCCCTCTCTTTTGTATAATCATTGTATCAATTGCAAGTTTTTGTATTGTTGTAATAAGGGAGAGAAAGCTCTCAAGTGTTCATGTGTTCTTCAAGCATTACCTACCTTTACATGTGTAAATTCGAGCTGTTCATATCCATGATCTGTTGATTTCCATTGTTGTAAGGGATAGATGTAGCCACTTATGAGCTCTTATGTATCTTTTGATATGAATGATATATATTTCATATATTTATGTTCTATGTTAGCATTTTGTGTCTTTTCTTATTGTTTGTTGTGGATTGGCTACCCATGCACTATTTTGGGATGTAAATGATGTTAGGAAACACTTTTATTAACTTGAATTGAACAATATGCCCATGAGACTTCATGTCTAGGAACAGAACTAAGTTTCTTAGTAAGGCTAGTTCCTTCAATTAAGTTTTTGAGGGATCTTGGCTTAAGGAAGGTATCTAAGACTCTTTCTACCTAAGGAATTAGGATTAAGAAAACTTTTATTGACAGATTTTAGCATAAGAGCATGAATGAACTGTGTGGCACAATAATGCATGAAGAGAGTGCAGATTTGGTTAAATCTACCCCTACAACAATTTCTACCATCTATGTAACATCTTTACAACTGTGTTTTCTTGTTTTAAAATCACATAAAAGCATATACTTTCTTGTTTTCTCACTTGATTTGTTTGTTACTTCAAAAATCCACCTTGCATATCATGTTTTTAGTGTTTTCTTGCATTATTTTAAAGCCTAAGTTAATAGTTCACTGCATTACTTATATTACACGAGTCTCTTGGGAAATGATTTTTGGAATTATCCATTATATTACTTATTTGATTGGTGCACTAGCCAAAATACCCTTATCTATAGGTTTCATGCTAGTATAACTCTAAAATTTAACCAGCTTATTTATATTTGACGACTTTTATGGTGGACTATATGCGCCATTATTAGAAACCTTAAATTAATCTAAGGTACACATTATTATTATGCATCTTCCTCTCCAAATCTTTACCCTCCCTCTCTTCTAACCAATTTTAGCAATCTTTCCATTGCCTTCAGTGATCCCATCACTACCATCGTTCTCCTATCACCATTCACCTGCCACATCCCAGCACCTCTAATGACTTTTTTCTCCTCATCTTTTCTCACTATTGTGAATTTTGAAATGCTCCCCTTCTAGATGTGAGTTTCAAAATGTTCATGTTTTTTTCATTTTATTTCAATTCAAACCTCAAATTGAAGATATGGGAAAGATCTTGGGGGTGGAAGCGATAGTGAGTAAGGAACATAAGGAAGCCCTCTTCATCTTCAAGATCATCCTTGTCACCATCGTCAAGATGTCTCTTGCACCGATGACGTTCTTGTACACGATGAAGAAGAGGTTGTCACTTGAGATCTATATTCCAAGATTCCTTTCCCTCCTTTTGGATCAAATTAGCAATGGAGATGTTGACACTTGAGACAGTTCATGGCAAGGATGTCGATAGGATTTAGAACAAATCTGCAAAGTCAGAGATGTAAGAACGAAGTTGTCACATGGAAAGGGGGAAGGTATATTGTAACCCCCCGTATGCATCCGGTTCATTAACATTCAATTATGATGTTAAGCGTAACAATTAATTAAAGCTAATTAATTTGGAAGCAAATAACAAAGTGACATCATCAAATGCCAAAATACCCACTTTACATTATGTATGGTAAATACTCACATCATACATCTAGAGGACCAAATAAGCCATATGCATATATCTCAATAATGGTTGTACAAAATAAGGTATCCTATATCCCGCCCTCTCAACATACATCAATATCTCTCCAGATATACAACATATACATAATGTACATTAACTGTGCATCTTCCCCTCAGGGGTACAAAATATAGGCATAACAAAATAATGAGCCAACATGCTCTCAAATAAAATGCCTAAGGTTCACACAAAACCATATCCCTACTTGGGCCTTTTGCTCTGGGATCCACCATCCACTCGCTGAACATCACCTGCAAAAATATGATCCCACGTAAGGTGAGATACATTCTCAATAAACTCAGGGTTCTTGGAGGCCTCTCCTCCCCCTAGTTCACTTCCATGACATATCGTATCAAAATTGGCATCACACAATCTGGTCATCATGGCTCTCATAAATACATCACATGTATATTACAACACAAGTGTCATTCCGTTGGGCGCTACCAACTTCAAGAATGCAATACAGATATAACAAATATATATACATATAACATTGCCTGAGAAAGATCATCCACTGAAGGGCACATTCTCTCGGGACTTTCTGCATCATTGCTTAAGAAAGATCGTCCACTTAAGGGCATATTCTCTCAGGACTTTAGCATATTGCCTGAGGAAGATCATCCACTTAAGGGCACATTCCCTCAAGACTTTATGTCAATGCCTAAGAAAGATCATCCATTGAAGGGCACATTCTGTCACGACATTGCTCAAACGTATGTGGCACTTCCAAGAGAAGATCATCCACTTAAGGGAGACAAGTAGGAGTCCTACACCTCTGACTCTGAGCTTGTATGCCGACTCTGAGCTTGTAACAACTTATCTCTGATCAAACGGATCTGCTTAGAAGTCTCCTGAACCATCTCAGGTCCAAGAAGCTGTCTCTCCCCTACCTCAGTCCAACAAGTGTGAGTCCTACACCTCCGACCATACAAGGCCTCATAGGGTGCTATGCCCAAACTAGCATAAAAGTTGTTATTATACGAGAACTCCACTAGTGGTAGGTATTTCTCCCACCTAGCTCCCTACTCCAAAGTACAAGCTCTCAACATGTCCTCCAGAGTCTGGATAGTCCTCTCTGTCTGACCATCGGTCTGGGGGTGGTAGGTTGTACTAAGCCTCAACTGGCTCCTAAAAGCCTCCTGAAGAGCACTCCAAAACCTAGAACTGAACTTCGGATCTCTATTACTGATGATGCTTTCCGGGACACCATGCAGTCTGACAATATCTTTAACATATAGCTGAGCCAACCTCTCTGCAGTATAGTCAGTCCGAACAGGTAAGAAGTGAGCAGACTTGGTCAGCCTATCAACAATCACCTAGATGGAGTCACATCCAGTCTGAGTCCTCGGTAGTCCAACTACGAAATCCATGGAAATGCTATCCCATTTCCACTTTAGAATCTGCAAAGGTTGCAGTAGACCTGACGATCTTTGATGCTCAATCTTCGCCTTCTAACATACTAGACACTCAAGCACATGCTCAGCTATGTCTCTCTTCATCCCCGACCACCAAAAGTTCCTCTTAAGGTCCTGATACATCTTGGTGGCACCTGGATGAATGCTAAATTGGCCCTTATGAGCCTCAGACAGGACTGCATCCACCAACTCACCCTTAGGCACCACAACTCGATCTTGGTACAACACCAAGTCGTAAGTCTCCCAAGAAACATCCTGCTGACCAATCATGGCCCTCACAGCATCATCCTACTTCTGGGTCTCTCAGATCCTGCACATCAAATCATTATCAACCTTGGTCTCTCTCAACTCGATACCACGAGTACCCTCTGTCACAATCAAGTGCATATCTCTAAACTACTCAATCAGCTCACAGTTTGATATCATCATGCAGGCAACACTCACATGCTTCCTGCTCAAGGCATCAGCAACAACATTCGCCTTGCCTAGATGATATCTCAACTCAAAGTCATAATCTTTGAGGAACTCCATCCACCGTCTTTGTCTCATATTCATCTCCTTCTAGTCAAAGAGATACTTGAGACTCTTGTGGTCACTGAACACCACCAACTTGGCACCATACAGGTAGTGCCTCCAAATCTTTAGAGCAAAGACAATAGATGCAAGCTCTAAATCATGTGTAGGATAAGCCTCTTCGTGAGGCTTCAATTGCCAGGAAGCATAGGCAACAACCTTCTTCTCCTGCATAAGTACACATCCAAGCCCTCGCGTGCAAGCATCACAGTACAGCTCAAAGCTTCCCTCAGGATCAAGAAGGGTCAACACTGGAGTTGTAGTTAACTTCTCCTTCAACTTTTGGAAACATTGTTTGCACTCATGGGTCTAAACAAACGGAACCCCCTTCCGGGTGAGGCGAGTCAAAGGTAACATCAGCTGTGAGAACCCCCTAAATAAACCTCTGGGAGTAGCCTACCAATCCAAGGAAACTCCGGATCTCAGATATGTCCTTGGGTCTCTCCCAAGTCATCACAACCTTTATCTTACTCGGATCAACTGATACCCCAGCTACAGAAATCACATGGCCAAGGAATTTCACCTCTGATAGCCAAAACTCGCACTTTACCAACTTGGCATACAACTGATCCTTCCTCAACTTCTGAAGAACAATTCAGAGATGCTCGGCATGCTCCATCTCCGTCCTAGAGTAGATCAGTATGTCATCAATAAACACCACCACAAACTGATCTAAGAAAGGTCTGAATACCCTATTCATATAGTCCATGAACACTGCGGGGGCATTCGTCAGACCAAAGGGAATGACCCGATACTCATAGTGACCATACTGAGACCTGAAGGCTGTCTTCGGTATGTCTCCGGGCTTGATCTGAATCTGGTGATATCCACATCTCAAGTCGACCTTGGAGAACACACTGGCTCCCCTCAACTAATCTAACAGATCATCAATCTGAGGCAAATGATACTTATTCTTGATAGTAACCTTCTTCAGCTGCCTGTAATCAACACATTACCCCATACTGTCATCCTTCTTCTTCACGAAGATCACTGGTGCTCTCCACGGAGAAACACTCAGTCTGATAAATTGCTTAGACAACAGGTCCTCCAACTGCACCTTCAGCTCTCTCAACTCCAGAGGAGTCATACGGTAAGGTGCTATAAATATTTGCCCTACACCAGGAACCAAATCAATGGAGAAGTCAATCTCTCTCTCAGGTGGTAGCTGTGTAATCTCTTCTGGAAATACATCCACGAACTCGCTCACCACCGGGATCTATGACAGATCAACACTCGACTTATCTTCTGTCACACATGAGAAGATATAGCCCTGTGAAGTGTTGCAAACACATCCTAGTTTTAGGCTAGTTTTAGGGTATATTTTAGATTAATAAATAGGAAAATAGTTTAGAATTAGTTAAGTTTATTACTTTATTGTTTTTAATTCAATTCAAATACCATTTGAGCATTTTCAGGCCAAAGAGGAGTTCAAAGCAAAGAAAAAAGAAGAAAACCAATTTTCAAGTCCCGCGCGGTTAGCGCGGGAATCCGCGCGGATCGCGCCAAGTGCAGGATTGAAGGTCATAGTCTCGAAGATCTCACGCGATCAGCGTGAGAAGCCACGCAATTAGCATGGATTAGCCGCAAGCACCGCACCATCCGCGCCAGTAGCGCCATATCTACGCTAACAGCCCCACAAAAGACCAGAGCAAGCCAATTGACTCGAACATTCCACGCGGTTCGCGTGGAGTGCCACGCGATCAGCGCCATACTTTCGAACAACCCGCGCGGGTAGCGCGGGATCGCGCGCGGATCGCGCCATATTGATTTTGTTTCCTGATTTAAAATATTTACTTAGAATTTGGCACAGGAAAAGGGGTTTCTTACTGTAATTAAATGATTCTATAAATATTGAGCCTCTGAACAGAGTATAGGGATCCAATATCCAGAATAGCCAGAATATACAATTTTCATCCATTCTTCATCATCTAAAACCCTAGAAATCAAGAATTAAGCTGAGTGTCTGCACAACAATGAATCATACTACTGCTTTGATGTTCTTGAGGCCTATGGCTAGCTAATTCTTATATTGTGGGAAGGCCATGAACCGATGATAACTCCTCTGTAATTTGACCGGTATTGAATGATATGTTTTAATTGTTTTATTCTATTCTACACTTCTTTCTATTCTTATTTGAAATTGATCACTTCAATTAAGTACATAGGGTTAGGATTCGCAATGGGAACGTTGGGGTTCTAATTTCTGAACCGTTTAGAATAACAGTTGTTCATCACCTAGGAATAGGGATGCGTGGTTGCAGAGCCCATGATATGTTCTTTTGAATGCTTGAACTGATAGATTTCACTAAGGAATTAGGTTTTCGATTCAGGTTAAAGGGTTAATTCACTAAGGAATTAGGGATTAGCTAATCTAGGAAAGACTTATTCTCTGAACAATTAATAACAGGAACCTCTTATGATTTATTCTCTAAATGCTTAGTTTGACAGAATCGCTAAAGGTTTAGGGTTCTCGATCGAATTAAAGAGTGAAATCGCTAGTTATCTAGGATTTACGAATCTAGGAGAG